>VYZS01015444.1:42421-58027 GCA_013400695.1 Neodrepanis coruscans
AAACCTGCAATAACTCAAACCCAACACAGTTTACAGGGTTTTGAAAAATACAATCCAGACAGCTTTGCTCTTTAGTTCTGCAAATCCCATGGTTCAGTCTTGCCAACAACACAGCAAATGCAAGACAAGCCTTCTACCTTAGGGAAAGAGCTTGGTCTCCTCAGAAACTCCTTGCTTGGATAATTTAGCCAGTCTCCTCCAAACTGGGTGCTACAGCATTAGAAATGTCCTTACACTCGGGTAGAAGTTGAAGATTTATGATACTAACGAGCAAATCGAAGTTTATTACCATTGGAAGGAAGCTTTGCTTAGGGCATAATGTAAATTTTAAGTGATATGCCAAACAGTCCAGGGCACGACAGTCAAACATGCAGCTTCATAAAACAGATAAAGCTGGCAACCTCACTGAAAATCTCTACTGATCTACCTGGTGGTTATTTCTTGCAAAAATCTGGGGATTGAGAGGGAAGCTGCAATATGGTATTCAAAACCACTTGCAAGCAACACTGAAATCTGAACTCCCAACGCATGTCTCGACTTATTTTAAAGGTAACTTGGACTAAAGAAATCTTAGCTTCAGTACCATGAGTGACTGTTTAAGCAGGAGAAATATTTCCAGCAATCTAAAATCCTCAACCATTGTTTATTTCTCTTCCTCAACCCCCCNCAACTATTCCCTTTACCTCAAGCTGAAAACCACTCACCTCAGATTCCAGCTCAGTGAGGTTTCCCACTATGTCTCTGCAATCAGACGCCAAGTCATCAAGGTGGTCCTGAAGGCATTCCAGTTCCTACAGAAACAGACATTTTAGTGTGTGATCCAAGAACCCAAGCTGAAATTTTGGGCTTAAAGCATTGTTACACGTGAAATTGTAAAGTCCTAAACCTCATTTAATCCCACTTCCTAATGGCACTTCTGTACACACACATGTAGTAGCGATAGAGAATGTTGGTCTAAGATGTTACCACTTGCTCTCAAAAGCTACATGATGTGCTTTTGCTTCTGAAATATCACATTTAATTTGCCCTTTGCATAACCTCAAGGAGAGGTTAGTTACCCAAACCACAACCTATGATGGGCACTTCAAAAGGACAGTAGTATGTGATCTATGGCATCTGCTGCTGAATGGCTCCTTCTCTACAGCCCTCCTAGGGCACAGCAATTTAACATGAAAGTATTTGTTGAGACTTTTGTTAAGTAGCTGCAGATGTTAGTTCAGTTCTGTATAAACACAGGAAGCAAGTCAGTATTTGCCAAAGGGAAATGGGATAAAGTTTATGTGGGAAATGTCAAGCTTGTACTAGAATATTACCAGTAAGAGGTTGAGGGGGGTGGGGCTGCTTCATTGAAGTCCTTCTTACTAACTATCCCCTTCCTCCTTCTCATTCACAGAGCTGAACCTACTGAAACCAGGCAGTATGTGCAAACCTATCACCTTCAGTGTTTCAAACGACACTGATTTTTAATACACTCTGTGCTACAAAGAGGCAACTCACAACAAGATGTCCCTTTGAGCCCTTTTTGCCCTGCCCTACCCTCCAGCTTCACAAACAAAGTGATCTTGTGTACAGTACCTGCCCTGTCTCTGTTTTTTCACTGCACCACTTCCCCAAGTCAATCATACACCTGTCCTGGAGGGTTGGGTCTAGTTTCACATCCATGGCTCGCTGATGGAGGATCCTCTGGACCTCTGCTCTGCACTCCCGTGATAGCTGCAAAGAGAACAGGGAGTGTTTAAACACATGGGGTCTCTAAATGCACACAGTGCAAAGAAGATGCTGTCAGGTAAAGTTATGAGCATGACCACAAATGCCTTAAGCAATCCCAGAAAACACAGGAGTCCTGCACTGCCAGGGCCCCCACAACCAATTTGGGCTCCAGAAGAGTCTGGAGATCTGTTTGGATAGTTTGGATAAAGACTTCTCTCATTCCAATAAAATTAATTTCATATTCTTAAGCCTGTATTTTGCTTTTTGCAATGAGATGTCTGAGCAAGTCCCCAGGCAATCTGCTGCATCACTCCCTTCTCTCAAAGCTACAGACTGCTCTGGAGAAGACAAAACAGCTCATGCCCTCAATTCCAAATGGGAAGCCCAGAATGAGGCAATATACTCCAGCTGTAATTTTTCCCTCAGCCATCCCCACCATGTAACATCATAGTCAACACCTGCAAGATAGGAAGAAAAACTGTAGGAAAACAAGGGATACTGGTATAGTATTTACCACACCTAAGATGCACCAGCAGATGAAGCTTCCAACTTCATAAGTTATAAATCCAAACCACTGGAAATTACACAGCCTTTTGTCAACAGCCCTGGAAAGAAGTACCCATCTAACTTCCCATGAGTTTGCTTTCCAACACTAGATTTCAAAATGACAGCTGTTCCCTTAGCCTACTTTCCACTAGAAAAACACATTTAAAAACCTTTTCTCTCTCTGATAGATTATTTGCAGGGTGGCTATTGATTTCTTTGGTCAGCAGTAATATAAAATGGAATTAAAAAGTCTCAACTCAGCAGACTAAGAAACTGAATTAAATAAAAATTATTCCTAAAAGAGAGATGCTTTCAATCAATACTTGACCTCTGCCACAAAAGACCTTTTAAATCAAGCTGTGGAAATTAATTTTTAAGTGCAGCTACTGTGGAAACTCACCAACTCCTGGGGGGTGTGTACACTACAGTACCAAAAGAAATGGCGAGTATCCAGTTGCTGTCTGAGTGCCCTCACAAAGACACAAGAGGGCAGCAAACTTGAAAAGAGCAGTTCTGAACCACAAATGTGATTATGGTGGATCTTCAGACTGCAGGGCAGCAAATGAGATTCCTACTGCCTTCTTTAAAGACAGCATAAGCACATTTACCAGTACATGCTCCAAAGTACTGGAAAGATGTGCTATATCAATAGGAAGAATTTCATACAGTATAATCTAAAGCTGTACACAAATCAAAACTTAATTAGAAACAGCTGAGGAAAGCTGAGCTTGAAACTCTTTTTGCATAAAACCAATTTTGCAGCTATGCTAGCTATCTGCAAGGCATCACATTCCTCTTTGGAAAGACACATGGGAGGACTTGCACTTAGTTAGAACAGATGCATAAGTTGGTGTCAGCACACACAGGCCCATTCTGCCTTACCAGAGCAGCCACCCAGACCTTCAGGGCACACTTGAGGAGGAGCTGGGCACCCAAAGCAGTGCAATTATCACCTACCACCTACAATAAATGATTTTAAAGTAGCTTTTTCGAGTTCTGGCAGTTTTAGCACACTGTGTCCACCTTTGAAAGGTGTGTGCAACCCTTCTATCACAGATCAAAGAGCAGCAAGTTGCACCCCAGCACTTACCCTCCGTCCCTGCTCTTCTGTGCGATAGGCATGCCTGTACAAGCAGGAGAAAACAGCCCCTGAAGGCATCAGCTCACTGGTCTCATTCCAGCCGTGGGTATGGCAGAGACGGGAGGCATCGCCCTGACACTTGCGGTAAAGGACTGTATCCAATCTGCAAACACAAGAGTTACCAGTAGCACTTGGTTCAAACCTGCAATGTTTTTCATATTCTGAAATGCTTTTGAGGCAGAAAACCCACTTCCAAGTTTCAGCCACCACCACCACATCACTCAGCAGGAGTGTCTGACCAACTGAACCCACAGGTGGAAAAATGCCCGTCTTTCAATTTGGAAGTGACACAGAAATCTTTAATTACAGATTAAATCTTCAACACTTCTTGAAGCACCTCCCATTCTACTCTGCAGCATGCCAGCCACCTGCTGACACAAGATAAAAGAAACCATCTCCTTGATGTCCTGAAGCAGCAGAAAGGCAGGTACACACCACATTTTGCTTGTATAATAACTTACGTGTACTTTATACTACTGCTACTCTGAAACATCACTTTCACAAAAATATGAGTTGGACTAATTCTGTCTGCCCTGGATTTGTGCCAAGTGAAGACTCAGCATCCCTTGCCTTTGCATCCAAGTGCAGATCTTTTAAGATGATGTCTAATTATACAAAAGCTAAATGAGATATTGCTAACTTCCCAAAAATGAAACCTCAAGTTTCTACAACACTACAGAAGACAGTGTGATTTTAGTGGACACATCTACATAAATAATCATAAAGGCATCAATAAAATCTCTTCTACTCCATGCATCTGCACAAGGTGCACAGTTAATGCAACAGCTTTTATAAGCCAGTTCGGGGGGGCAGTGGTTAAACAAAGACAAGCTAATGATGGGTTGAATTATTTTTACTTCTAGGAAAACAAATACTCAGTCTTCCTTCTTCCAATCACTTACGCTTGGCTCAAGCAATGAATTGTCTGCTGGAAACATGGTACAGGCAAGAGAACCAATAACAACGAGAAACAGGAAAGAGGGGGAAAAAAAATTAAGTATTCTTCCTATGGAGAGAATTATTGAGATAACTAAACAGCCAAAAAGCCCTAAAGCCTCTGGCCCACAAAGCCCAATGTATTTTAAAAGCAGAAGGTTCACAGAACATGTCAACTCTTAACTACTGGCAATGCTGCCCATAATTACATAACTTGCTATGAGTCAAGATTTTCTTAGTGTTTGAATTGAATGCTAATTGAAGCCCATGACTTCTTGCCTTCCACTCTTTGTGGCCACTGAGAACAATTAATCAATTGCTTGCAGTAATTCCATTAAATGTACTCTACTTCCTCACCCTTCAATCTTTAGAAGACAAGTCAAACATTTATTCTTTCCTCACTGGTCATGTTTACAAAAATTAGACTTTCCTCAGAGATATCCAGAGATACAAGGGGCTTTGTATATATTTAAAACAAAGCAATGCCTTCTGTGGATGAGAAAGGTGGAAAGAGAAGTGCTCCAAAGGGTATCACATCTGCTCTACAGTCTGTAATCACACCTAGAGAATTTGAAAAAAGGCAGAAATGGAAGCAGGATGCTTCTCATACAGTGACTCTTTGTTATACTTAAAAGCTCCATTTCCTTGTCCCGTATTGTAGCACTCTCAGCGGGTACAAGTGGCTGCCACCTGCATGGAAAATGATCTTCAATTTTAGTATGGCCAGACAGAATTCTTTAATTAAAGATGCAATGAATTTCAGAGCCCAAACTTAAGCACTTTTTAGGGTTGCATAATTTCTAAGAGTACCTGCTTTAAGTGGCATCATAGCTTTTCTAAGCAGCTTTTGCTTCTACTCTTCTAGACAAGCATTAACACCCTCAAGACCTCACATGCTTAGAAGTTGCCTTCTGAACAAGGATAAGCTATATTGTTTTACAAGTGACTGCTAATGCATACCAACACTAAATAGAAACATCAAGTGAGAATAAAACTTGTTTTACAATACTCACTTCCAATCACGAGATATAAAATACTGCAGTTCCAGGAGCCTGTGCTCACAGTCCTCTACCATCTTCTCAGTATACAAGTGCTCCATCAGGCAAGACAGAATCCTGCAAATGGAAAAGTTAAGCCACAGTCTGTTATAATCATGCTGGGCTTTCTTACAACAGCTGGTGTTGGCAAATCAGTCCTTCCAATGAACCACAGACAAGATGTTCAAATGCAGAGATCTTTGTCTTCCTTCAGAAAGATTATATCTCAACTGTGTATCAGATTTGTATCCTTTTACATTCCATTGTTCTAGTTATCTCATCAAATCCGATATACAACAAAATCATAAGGAATATTCTATAGAAAATTTGGCTGAGGCCAGAATATCTTATCAGACCTGAAGACAAAGGAGACACCTCTCTCTGCGCTGTGGGCTTGCTTCCTTGGCCTTTCCAGGCTTGTTACTTTGTGACATTGCTAAAGACTTATGTAGTTCGGGAAATTAGCACATCAAACATTACAAACTTCATCTAAATACCCAAGATAGTTACATCCTTCACCAGTACTAAACCAGCCCCCTTATAAAAATACTGGCCTGCCTGTACAGCAAGAACAGAGACAGAGCTCTGTCCACACCTCCAACCCTGTATGAATTGCTGCTTTGGAGTCCCTCCTTTCTGGACAGGTTTTAGTGTTCCTACTGGTCAGCCACACAACTTCCATGGATGCCCAAGAGAAAAGCCCCCCCATTCTGACTGAGAGGCACCTACATGGGGTCTCCAGACCGTATGTGCTTGCAGGCAGTCTGTATCACCGACTCACAGGCCTCATTCAGCGCTCGGTCGATGCGGTAATCGGCACCGGGGTCAGTTTCTTGAATCAGTGTTTGAAGCTGGAAGAAATTGTGGAGAGGAAGATGTTAATGACCTGAACAAGAGCACTTACAACTTCTCAGTGTGGCAATTCTGTGCCAGTAACAACACTACCATGTATGACCTCTGCTCTACAGTGTTTTATTTAAAGTGCTTGTGCTGCCAACTCAATTGCCAGACATGGGAGTCCAGCACTGCTGAACCCTAATTATTATTATGAAGTAGCCCAGGAACACCAGTCACACACTGAAGGTCAACTGTAAACCCAGACCACTTATGTACTAATTTACAGAATAGAACTAGTAAAATTTGCATAGTGTAATTTTGATCCATCTTAATCTTTGGTGGCAACCTCATTCCGTAAGTCTGATGATACCAAGCATGCAGATTTGTCATATTTTCATGATTATTTACAACTGAAACAAAAATCAATGTTTAAAGAGCAGCTGCCTAGCTACAAACAAAGCTTAAAACATTTTTTTAATTGCCTGAAGAGCATACAGAAGTTTTATTGAAATACAGGATAAAATATCATGTTCTGCCACCCCATGAAGTAAAATTGCCTTTGGGATGCCTGCTCAAGCTTTTGGAAGCCAGGGTCTATAGCACATAATTACGTATCTCCCAGCACTCCCCTTCTGACTCAAACACTTTTAGTTGTCAAAGGTAAATACAGCCTTAACAGGTCCATCACGTCTTTTCTTCTTGAGGAAAAGTTATTCTCTTTAGCACTAAATTTCAAAATCGGATCCAGACACAGTCCATAGCATCTGAACATGAATTTGGGAGGTGTTTGCTGGGCCAGGGAAAGGGAATTTGGGTAAATCTCAATGAGTAGTTTTGGGGACCAGGGTAGCTTCTGGACTAACTCAGAACAGGATCCCCATGTTCCACTTCATTTTCCATCAAGCTCCGAGTTCCTTCAGACTGACTGAGGGCAGACTGGTATCATCATTTGACAGGTGAATTTTTAGCTGACAAATTTGGAGGGGGGTAAAAAAAAAAAAAAGCAGAGCGATAGCTTAGAAGGCAATTGCACACTGACATCAAATGCTCTATGCTGTTAACACCTTGACACTCATTCAATGATTTTTGTCACTGTGCCCCCCAGCTCAACTAAATCAAAAGCACTGTTACAATTTTATCCTCCACCTTTCAAAGTCTGCACCTAAACACCATCCAGGAAACTCTCAGGGGCAAAGCCCTAACATCACAAAACACAGGGATGAAAAAAGCATCAGAGAACCAGAGAAAATACAAGCTAGCACTATTTATCCAATAGGAAACGTATAATCATAACAGACTACAGATTGCCTGGGAGGGGTGCAGGATTTCCTGCAACTTGCTCTTAATTATGCCCATCCTCAGCTTTTAAGGGATACAGGCAGCTCAGAAGGGCACTGCCTATCAAAAATTTTGTTGTATTTTCACTAAAAAATAGTAATAAATAAACATCTTATATTACTCATAGTGGTCCAACAAAAGTCAATATGGGATCGAGTTCACGACAGGGAGCTGCACCTTAATCATCAGAAATGAGAAGTGATTTGTTCTTTACAGGCTTTGTAAGAGTCACTGTAAGGAGAAGAATATTGTGGTTCTGAGAGTGCACACATAAATAGCCTGCATGGATGGGCAAACACTCTGTATGTAAAGTGCTGGAATCACTTCGTGTCAGATGTTTTATGTATCAAAAAGGTTCAAGTATGATTAGTGGAATTGCTCCCTCAAGGAAAACGGGTAAATAGAACCACAAACCCAACACTTTCTTACACAGATGGATTAAATAAACTATCCAGAGCTTTATATAGGCAGGGTTCTTCCTCAGGTCTCAGTTTAATTGATGTATTTATGGCTATCAAGTGGAGGAGGCCAAAGCACATTGGGCAGAGAGCTTGGAAGCAACCAAAGCACCTCCTTGTCCTTCCACCCTGTTTTGGGCACTACTGCAGAATTCCCAGTCTCAATTCTCAACTGCACACAAGATGTGCAGCACCAAGCCAGCTGCCCTGACTGCAGAGAAGAAGGAATAACTTGGCAGTGTGATAAAAGTGAAGGTTGTATATAGGATTTTCTTCCCTCCTAGAACAAATCCTTGGCAGCTGAAAAGGAGCTGGATAATCCTAACAGTCCTCTGAACTTTTATTCTGATATGGAGCTAAATTAACAATGAACTCAATTTATCAGCTGTATTAGAAATTGCAAACAAAAATCCTTTTAACAAGGATTATAGTTTTACACACTCAAGGGACAGAACAGAAAAAAAACAAAGATGAGACCAGGGCAACAGAGAAGCCAGGTATTTGAAAAACAATTTGTCAATAGCTCTAGAATAAATACTGCTTCCACTAAGTGACACCACAGGTGCTAGACATTGCCAATAGAGCCTCTGAAGGGCTGAGATCACAATTAAGTGACACTTCTCTCTGCTGTCTGATGACCTACAGCATCACAGACCCACTCTCCCCATGTGGAAGTTCCCTTAAGTTCACAGTTTGGCAACGTAAGGCTGAACACACATCCAAGAGCTCTTTTTCTAACTTAGGCTGAACCACTTACATTGCACAGAAAGCCATTGTTCCTCTACCATTCACAGGATACATCAGCATTTTGGCAAGTTCACTGAACAAAACAAAAACCCCACAAGACAAAGACCCCACACAGCTCTCAGACATTTGGGTCTAGACCTGCCTCTTGCACAACAGCCCAGTTAAGTGTGAACACAGACTGTGGTATGCAACATCACTCTGGCTGAGGCATCTCACAAGAAATGGAACTTCTCAGATTAAAATACTGGGGTTTGAGAATGTCTGAAAATGCACTTCATTGACAGTTTTGAATACAAATAGTCACTCTCATTCTACCAGCAGGAAGGGATAAGAGCAGCTGCTCCTGTAAGAAAACAAAATCATGGAGGTTCTTTGCCTGTGATTTGTTGGTTTTGGATTCTTGATGTTGTTTTTGGGAGACAGGCAAACAACCTCCTTTCATAAGGCAAGAAGAATCAGAGCAAACCTTGACAGACACAACAGTAAGTAAAACTACATCCAAATTAAATGTTTCCTGTTCCAATTTCCTAAGGCAAACTGTCTAGGAAGATATGTCTGGTCATGGAGCTTCTATAAAGAAGAATTTCACGACAAGACCTATTGCTTTGAGTTAGTCAAGAAATCCAGGTGCTGTATTACCTAATGATGCTGCTTTTTAAAAGCACAGACACATGAGTTTTTGACTCTACAGGAAAGACATGTGGAGACGGACCAGAGCAGTGCAGGCAGCTCTGCTGGGACACCCCACAACACCCACACTCTTCTCCTCTGTTTCTGCAGGTGAAAATGTAGAGGTGCCACAGACCAGCAGTTCCAACACCAAGAGCCACAGCAGAACCATCTGATCAAAGGAATTCTCCAGGTACCCAAAGGAACTGAAGTGGCTTCAGCTACTCTGAAAGGATGGATCTTGCCTTACGCAGGGTTTGTCATATGGGCCAACCTCACACGACAAGGAATTTGAGTCTCTTGCACAAGTCACGCAGTATCTGGAAGGTTTCAGACAGTATTTTCTTACTTGCAAAGATAATTTGGAAGCTAAAAGTGGGAAGCTGATTCTAACACAATAAATCAGAACAAAGCCACTGACAGCTCAGACAACCCTTACCATTCAAACACGAAAAATAACAACAATAAATTATTTAGTACCTCAAAAGTTGAAGGCAGCTATGTAATAGTACCATGACAGTCTTCAGGAACTCAGAGCATTGCAATGTGTATCCTATTCTTGCCATGATCTATTTACTCTTGCCCATAAAAATACAGACATGCTAATTGTATTTCATAAAATCAACACTTAATTTGCTCCTGCTGTGTTTTGCAGAGAGCAGAACACATTTAACTTGAAGGGGAGTCACAGACAAACCGTATCACTGCCTCAACTTACTGCACAAAAATAAAGCAGTAGCTTAAGAGAACTGAAAAAAACCCCAAATCTGCTATAGATTTCTACAGATTTTTTTTTCTCAGATATTTATCTGGTATGTTTACAGATATTTTTAACTAAAGTTTGAAATCTCGTATCACTTTTGGGGGTCTCCTGTCTCGACTCGTGACTTGCTCCAAACACACTCTTCACGATTTGGAAGTTATTCCCAAAATGAACCAATCTCATGACAATTTGCAAATTATCAGGTTCTGAGGCAGCAGATTCAATTTCATATCTAAACAGAAACAAATATTCAGTTCTCCACACAAAGGCTGCAAAGCATAAGTCATGCACTACAGCTCCCTGCAGAAATGACTCAAACTCTACAGCTGCTGCACCAATACACCTGGTACTTTATGCAGAAATAAGCCTCATCACAAGAGCACCTTATGCCTCACAAATATTTAACAGATAGTGTATATTATCAAAGATAAATTAATAACTGGCACCACTTGGGGTTCAGGTTTTAAGCTATTGGTTCCATATATTGCACGAAGTCAAGATCATACATCTCCCCAAATTCTCATATCAGCACCCATACTCCCTCACCATTTTTGTCTTTGTTGTTACTTTGCTGGGCTCACAGGCCATTAAAAGCAAGCATTAAGTACCAAAATGTAATATATTAAAACACACTAGTAAGTTTGAACAGAAATTAAATTATTGTGTTCAAATTAAAGAAACCACAAACAGGATGTATCTGGGCCAACATGGAGTTCAAAAAAGGCAAAAAGAATGATCCCAATTTACAAAGGTATTTTTGAGAAAAATTACATTTCCTTCAGTGGCTGCTACTACACTGACATGCAGCAAGCAGTCTGTTGTACCTCCCTGTCCCTGAAGTTCCATTTCCATCATTTAAGCTGAATGAAATAGCAAAAATAAAACTGAGTGGGAAGGTGCTTTAAGAAGGTTTTGTGCATCTCCAAGGCCAGGGCATAGCAGGAAAAGAGAAGGAATATTTTAAAATTATAAAAAGCAAGTTTCCCTACATCTTGTACCCAGGAGAGAATTTCATGACTTGAAAGCTACTGGGCAAGAACTACAGGAGATGCACTACAAAATCCAGGGCAAAACAATCCAAAATGTATTTTTTTGAGAGGAAACTTCCACCATTACTAATGCACTGCTAGATACCAAGTTAAACTTCATACCACAACAATTACACAACTGCCTCCAGCACTCGCTGGCACCCAGCAGAGCCGAGCTGACTTTAGCAGCACCTCCTTCACGAGGCAAAACAGACAAACCAGTGCTTCTGCCAACTGAGCAAACTACAGGTGAAGTGACAGAAAAGCATCTTACTGCCTGCTGGCAGCTGAGCCCGATGTTGCCCTTCTCTCCCCGGACCACTTTCATGAGGCAGTGCAGGGTGCGGCCCTTCCGATGGAGGCCTGAGCAGTGGTGCTCGATCTCCCCACGGCAGCTCAGGATGATTTCGGGGCTCAGGGAGAAGTCCTCCATCAGCATGCGCCGGTAATCCAACATCTCACCCTGGCACTCGCTGCTCACTTGTCGACCTGAGCCAAGAGGAGATGATGTGATTTAGTTCCAGTGCTTAGCAGAGCCCTTCTTGACCCGCACTACCATCGTGTTGGAGGAGCAGGGATGATGCCCACGCTTTGAACAACACCAGACTGCAACAAATGTGCTGGAGGAGATGTGCTTGGGCATTAAAACAGTGGTTGCAGTAGCTCCTGTCATTTAAATGAACCCGTAAAATATAGCCAGTCTATGGATCCAACACTTTTTAGAACAGGATTCCTGAAAGATTAAGAGAATCTTATTTTGGATTTCACATTAGAGGAGTTGTTTCTGATGAAAATCTGAAAGCACTCAGTGGGTCTGCAGTTCTGTAGCACAAGTCAGCTTTACCTCATATGCTCCAGGGCTCAGTTTTCCACTGTATAAGTCACCTCTGGTAGTTCACTAGTTTGATACATAACTGGGGGAGAAATTTGTCAGGACAGCAGGTTAAACATTTCCTCTGAGGAAAAGGTTTTCTAGAGCATGTAAGTGCTCAGGAAGCCAAAAAACAAACTAGAACAGGAGCATACGTGGAGTGTCTAACACACCGCTGTTGTTGAGCAGAAATCTAGCTGTAGTAAATGCTTGGATCTGGTACAAGCTTTCTTGCAGTCCCCATGTATGCACTTGGGTTCTTTTTTTTAATCAAAAAGACCATGTTAGCTTTTTTGTTACATCCTCCCCCCAGCCCTCACCATGACCTATTCCTGTGTGCACAATACTCCATGGAACAACAGGAGACACCCCAACAGGGACTCCCAGGCGTTGGTAACATCCACGTGGAGCTGTGTGGAATAATTAGCGTTCCTCCTGGGCTATGCTTCGTGAGTGAGACACTGCAGAACCTGTTCCACCGTGAAAGTGGAAGTTAATAACTGAACAGCAGCTTTCTGCATGTAATTCAAGAAAGCACCTGTCCTACTGCAGGGAGAAGAAAAAAAACCACAACTTGTCTATAAACAGGACACATCATTTCCACATCAATCAGAAGCAGTGAGTTATTCAAAGTCACAAATGCAGAGACTGCTTATGGAGCCTTTCCCTCCCATGCCAGAGGCACTGCAGTATCAAGCCCTGCTGCTCCCTCTGAAACCACCCAGCTGGCATGCCAAGGGGAAAAACAAGCAGCTTTCCAGTGCAAATACAGAGGATGCAACATATAATTTCACGTGTTATGGCAACTCCACAGAGAACCTTTATCATGGTCTTGCTGCACTGGGCCTTCTAATGCCTTTGGGACAGCAGCTGGTGTTAGGACATACCCAGTTTACACAAAGTAAAAAGAACAAAAATAATATTCTTACACTTACCCTCCTTTTATTTAAGAAAAAAATAGAGTTAGAGAAATGAAGGCATTCACCCAAGCTGCTGAACTGCAAGGAAAGACATTATTTACAGGAAGCAGAGAACTGGGTATTCCTGGCTTTCCCTGAGTGAGGATAAACAGGTTCTCTATTCTGTGTTTTAACCCTGTAGCATATTTAATGGTTACTACACAAAGGAGGAAAAGAGCTGCTTGAATTCCCAGTGAATAGAAGGATTTGCAACTACACATCAGTAGTCCAAGTGGGATCTACTATTTTGCATTTTAAACTTCTTGCTTACACAATGGGAGTCAGCAGCAGAGGTTTACTCAGCTATTCTGATCGTCAAAACAACAGTGGTGAAAGCACCACGATGAGGAAACTTGCCTTTGAACCAAAGTCTGGAAAAAGGTACTTTGAGAAGGGGACTGTAAATACACACTGAAGCTGAAGGGCTCACAGAAACTTAAAATCAAGGTCCCAAAAAGCCTTGAATTGCACTTACCCCTGTGCACAGCAGACTCTAAGCACATCAAGAGATAGGACAGCCGGGCTTCCCGGGATCGGGGAAGGTTCTCCACGTTACAGCGGTACTTCTTCAGGTCACTTTTACAGGACTTGGCCAGTGAGTAACTCACTTTGTAGTCCTGGGCTATCAGCTTCTGGCGAGTTGTCAGAGCATCACGACACTGCAGCAGACACATTGGGATGATGGAATGAGCTTCTGTGCACTGGGGGCAGAAAGCTGGACCTGCTGCTTTTAAGTTTTTAAGTCGCATTTCAAAAAACAACTCATGCTTTAAAATTCATGTGTTTAAGCTGGACTGCAGTTAAATTTCATTTGTCTCATAGAAACCACACAGTTAACAATGCACACTGAGGTCAACAGATCAAGGGTTTCAAAGGCAGCAGCTTTCTGCAGAGCACTTCTCAAAACTGCACATTCATCCAGCTCTTTGTGAAGAGCTGTGGCTGACAGTGTGACTCATTCTTGGTAACGAGGATCAGTTGCTGACATTTATCCCAGCTGTGGTACATGTTCACCCCATGCCCTCAAGAAATAACTTTTTTCAGTTGCATTTACAAAATAGTGTGTTCCTTGGATTTCTTTTGCAACGTGCTGAGCAGATGACTGCAGATAACAGTCTAACTGTGGGAATTTCTAGCCATTTTCCACAATTGGCAAGGATCATCAGGATGCACTGTGGCCAAACCCAAACCCAGCAGCTGCAAGAACAACCCTCTAAATTTCATCCAAAAAAGGGCCTGTAAAAACACTGCTACACTTCATAGCTTTTGGTTTAAATTACAAGAAAATTAAATCTGAGGGTGGCAGGAAATTCAGAATAGCTCAAGCAAATTTGTCCATTCTGGTCTATTTGAAAGGAAGGGAAAAAAGTGCATGTGTAGGGTAGGGAGAACAGGGAGCAATCTCAGCATAAGGAACAGAAAAGCCCTAGAGTCCTCTCTCACCATTTCCTTACATCAGGTTTTTGACTTTTCATTCTCTCCTTCCTACACCTACTCAAAGACCTGGAAAGCCCTACTTTAAGATATTGCCATTCCCTCTTTCATACTCATGTACCATGACTGGAGCCCTGGGGCTGATCAAACTTACAGCCCTAGACACGGAGATACAGCTCACAGATACCTCATCCTCTCCAGCAGGGAAGGGCTGGGTACAGCCAGGGAGCCAGTTTTGGATTATACAAAGCAAGCCACCCACTAGGCAGCTATTGCTGGCTACATGTGCACACAGCAGCAAGGAGGGACTCTTTCCTGGGTAACAGCTTCTACACAACTAGTGACTCTGCAGATGGTCCACCTTTGGCAGCTACAAGAGCAAGAACTACATTTAGTGCTTCCCCTGCTCTGCAAACTGCATCCTCAGAGCATCCCTGCCTCTCTCCCTGTCAAGACACCTGCTACAGCTTTGTCTAATCCACTCTGCATCCTACATTTATGCCTTAGAAAGCTGATCATGGAAAACACCCCTCAAAAACAACCACTGTCCCTGTATAAGTAAAAACAGGTTAAGTAAAAGCAGTTCATTTCAGTAGCATGCTTCTATAAAATGGAGCTGTGTTTCAAGCCCTCACTGATCAGATTTGAATTTGTTAATTGGAACCAAGCTGTCAGACAGCTAACGCATTTAAAGAAAAGGCAATTAGTCAGATCCCTCTAGGACTCTGAATTGAGCTCCTTCAGTGGATCTTCTTTGAGAAGATCTTTACAGATATCCATCTTCATATCCTTTCAGACAGATTCCACATAATTCCAAATGCTATGATGCTGCTTCCAAAATAACTGAAGGCATTCTGCTTTCCCAAAACACCTACACAAATACAAACTCTTTTCAGGACTGAGTGTCCAGAACAATATTTTTGCTGTTGTTGAAAAACACATCTTCAGGAAAATCATACTGAAATACTAAAAATTTCAGTAGTTCAACTGTGCATCTTTCCCAGAGAACATGCTCCCTGAAAACAGCCTTGAGAACAAAAGTGAATCAAACACAGCTTCCTGTGCTGAGGCACTCGGGCATTTTGTTTCTAATCTGTACATTAGGACAGCATTTATCCAAGGCTTAACCCAG
>VYZS01015446.1:191-21021 GCA_013400695.1 Neodrepanis coruscans
CACACACACACACACACACACACACACACACAGAGCTCCGAGAAGCAAAACAAGGAAGGAAAACAGTTAAAAGGGAAAGATTCAACACCTCACCCCTCATTCTGGGTTTTGAAACCATAACAATTTTATTGTATAGAAACTAGTATGGTCTTATATTGCCTGAAAATTCAGTTCATTTGATCCTAATTTTACAGTGCTCTATAATTCAACTTCCCCTCTCCTTCTTTGCTTCTTTGCCATTGTCACTCTCCCTTTGACTACGGTAGCTTTAGAAAGATAGATCTGGGAGGCGGGGGGCAGGGGGGGGTTGGCAGGATATATAATATATATAATATATTGAAAACCCCAAGGAACATTACTCTATCTGTTTCTGTGCATACAGAATGCAGAATAAAAGGGGTCTGGTTCAATTGCTGGGTTGCTTACAGTGCCATGAACTGTAAGGAGAAAAACAAATGAGAGCTTCTTTGGAGACAGTGAAAACAGGTTCTGATTTGAAGATGATCAACCAATATAGAAATACGGAAATCTGGACTATTTTATAAGGGCCTGTAATTCATTTTACCACATTATTTGAGATGGAGATAAATTTGTAACTTATTTTTCCAACAGCCAGCAATGGGGTGTTCTGTAGTTTCTCACAGGCTGATTCTGAATGCAATTCAGCCTGTGCAGATGGCCTGCACAGAGATGGCACATCACTTAAGTCTCAATTAGCTCCTCACTGCAGAATTTAAATGGGATTATGTGCTGCAGAAAACCTTGCTGGCACTGTTTGAAAAGCAGTGATCTACAACCTCTGAAGTTAAAGGCTGAAATGTAATGAACTAGCAGTTTAAGTACTCTATAATTTTATTTTTTTAAAATGTAATTATCATGGAATATAATCTTTGAAATTTTATTGAAAAATATTTCAGCAAGTTCAGCGAGAGAGAGAATTCTAGTTCTCAAATTTTGGAAAATAACAAGAAGTACCACATCCTTATTGACATATTTCTTATCTGTGTTGTCTGAGAAGCAGGCATTTGCTGTGTAGTCGTAGGCTGCAACATATTAGCTTTCTTACTTTTTTGTCTGTTACAGTATTTTTAACTCACAAACAGCAAAATTGAAGCCATCAAATTTTGCTCAATTCAGCTTAAAGATAATAATGATAGTTGAAATATTTATTTCATGTTCTAGTAGGGACATAGATTTCCCACCATCAAGGTAGCTAATAATCTTATGATCTTTCTAGACTGCAGTACTTAGACATATAATAGTTGCAACAAGAGGCAAAGTCTAATTAGCAGAAAGAGTTTTTTGCGTGTTACATTTATAACATGACAGGACTTCTTCAAAGACACCAATGAAAAAAGAACATTTAATTCCAAGATGGACAATTAATTGACTTTAAAATCACACCTCTTTCTTACAAGGTGATTTACTGGTGTATTTTATTGGCTTTTTCCTCATCTAAATAACTTGCCCCTCTACTTAAAAGTACTGAAACAGTGAGGACTATCCTGAAGCTCAAAAAAGAAAAATCTGTTACCATGTTCTTGTGTGACAGAAATGTTTTCTGGAGGAATTAAAGTACCATTAGAATATGCACACCTATTAAATCCTAGCCAACAAAACCTCTACCTCTGCTTCCTTTGCTCCTGTGGTGTTTGTTCTCTTAGTCTTCTTATAGGTTCAGCTTTAATGCAAAAATCCCTAGTGATAAATATATCTTAAAGAAAGTTTCTAAAAGTATTAAGAGTTTGTGAAATCCTATGTGGTGGAGTAATTACTTATGCCGATTATTCCAGCTAGTTAAGCTCCTGGAAGCAGAAACTTCATTAGATTCCAAACATTAGACAAACTTTAGTTACTAGTTTATTGGGGATTCTTGCTTTCGGTATGTGAAGAAGGGTGTCATGACACTTTGGGGGACAAAAATGAAATCAAGTTGACCTTCTACAATGGCTGTCATTTCAATATAGTCAAATGGGTGGTTAAAATACATAATTCTGGAGAAGATTTTAGAGGATCATTGTGGAAGGCCACTACACAAAATGTGATGTATCAACAATAAAGGATTAAAGGCATCCATGGAATTATGAACAAAATACTGTTAAGCAGGAAAAAAATGAGGTGTTATATGTGTACTCAGCATTAATAAGATCTCTGTTGGAATTTCACATCCAATAATCACTTTAAAAATTGCTCGAGTTTGGAAATGATTTGTAAAAGTGATAGAAGAACTGAGACAAAAGTTGGATTTAGCCCGTGCAAGCTGGGCTAAATTAGATACAGACATGTACATTGGGGTGTCTATAGTGCAGATGTCTACAAGTGGACTGAATGATTAAGCTTACTTTATATTCAGTATGCATCTTAGTCTTAACTAAATTTTCTGTGTGTCTTGTCGTCTAGGTATACTACCTGTGTCGTCTTGTCATATAACTCTAGGTGGTTATGTCTCTCCTGCACATCCTGTGTCACATTTGTCATCCTCTCATGGGTATCTCAGCTGCTCTAGAGTGTCTAAAATGGCATTAAATGTAATTGTGCAACCGGTCTGCGGATTTGATCAATATAATGGATACATAAAGATAGACATTTAGCTCATTCTAAAACAGACACATCTACATGAAGACTTCACTAGAAGCCTTTGACTGTGTTAATTGGAGCTCCATGGACTGCAATGAAAGCATAGACATCTATCAAATTTACACATAGTTACCTATATTACAGATAGCTAGATGCAAATATCCAAGTCTAGAGCTGGACTTCATTCTAAGTCTGCCTGGATGTTTAGGAGAGATGATGAAAGAATCATAACCTATCTAAAAAAATCCATAAAGAGGAGAATACATCTGAGAAAGGACTTTTCAGTACAAAATGTATGAGCACCAGCAAGACACAAAATATATGAAAAGAATGTAGACAAAAATTAAACTTGAAATTAGACACATTTAAAAAGCTAAAGTAATAATTCTAGAGCCAGATAATAGACAGTCCTTCCAGAAGGGATGTGATACTGGATTTGAAGGTTACCAGTTGAAGAGAGGTAATCAGGGATATCAAGATTGGAAACAGCCTGGGCCGCAGTAATATGTTAGTAGGATTTGCAGTCCTGAGCAATATAGATCGGGTAAGGAGTAAAGTTAAGCCCCATACCATTAGGAAAGCAAAACTCCAGCTCTCCTAGGAGATAGGCAACAGGATCTCCTGGGAGACTGCCCTTAGGGACAAGGCAGTTAAACACAGCTTACAGATCTTTCAATAGGTCTTCCACAGAGTGAAAGATCTAGCAATGCCAACAGCAAATGCACCAACAGTGGAATCAAGAACAGGTAACCTGGAAAGACTGTAGAGATGGAGTTCAGTTGTGCAGGGCGAGGAAGGCCAAAGTGATGCTGGAACTGAACCTATCAAGGAATGCAAATAAAAACCCCAGCTTCTACAGGTATGCTAAACAGAAAAGGAAGCTCCAAGAAGGTATACCCCCATTGGTAAATAATGCTGGAAGACTAGTAACAACAGATGAGGAGAAGGCTGAGGTACTCAAAAATATTTTGGCCTTGGTCTTCAGTGGCAACCGCTCTTACCACACCTCTCAAGTGGATGGACAGCAGACTGGGGACTAGAGGAACAAAGTGTTTTCCTTCTAAATAAGGATCACTTCATGACCACTTCAAGACCCTGAATGTGGACCTGACGAGATGCAACCCAGAGTCCCAAGGGAATTAGCTGATGTACTTGCCAAGTCACTGCAGATGTTTGAAAAGTCATGGCTGTCAGATGAAGTCTCATTGACTGTAAAAAGGGAAATATTGTACTCATCTTTAAAAAGAATTCAAAGGAAGACATTGGGAACTATTGGCCTGACTGCCTCAAATCTATGCCTGGGAAGATCATGGAATAGATCCTCCTAGAAGCTGTGCTGAGGCACATGGAGAACCACGATGATTCAAGGAAGCCAGCACAGCCTAGCAAATTGTATGTTCTGCCTAGCCAATCTAGGGGCCTTCTGCCATGGAGTGACTACCTCAGTGGACAAGGGAAGGGCTGTAAAGCCTTTGACACTGTCACCCACAACATCCTTTGCTATAAATTGGAGAGATGGATAGAATGAAGAGACATGGATAAGAAATTGATTGGATGGTCACATCCAGAAGGTAGTGCTCAACAGCTCATAGTCCTGATGGACATCACTGACAAGTGGTGTCCCTCAGGGGTCTGTACTGGGTCCAGTATTATTTAATATGTTCAATAATGACACAGACAAAGGGGTTGAGTGCACCCTCAGCAAATTTGCAGCTGACACCAAGCTGAGTGTTGTCGTCAACACACCTGAAGGATGGAATGCCATCCAGAGGGACCTGGCTGAGCTTAAGAAGTGGGTCCATGGGAATTCCATGAGGTTCTGCACCTCAGTTGGAGTAACCCTTGGTAACAATAGTCTGGGAGATTGAGAGCAACCCTGAGGACAAGGACTTGGGGATGTTGGTGGATGAATGGATGGACATGAGCCAGCAACATGCACATGAAGCCTGGAAAGCCAATTTTATCCTGGCCTAGAACACAAGAAGGATGGCCAGCAGGTCGAGGGAGGTGATTCTGTCTCTACTGCGCTCTTGTGAGATCCCACCTGGAGTACTTCATCCAGCTGTGGGATTTTGTGATAGACTGAAATCTTGTTAATGTCTTAAACATTGTCAAAATCATAGAAAGACTTTTTGTCAAACTAAAAAGAAACAAATGCCTAACCACTTGATCACCAAAATAACTTCCCTCCCACCCCTAGAATATGCCTCCTGTCTGTAATTTGAGCAGTTAAGGGAACTTGAGATAAGACTATGGTCAATAATCTAAGGTCTCAGGAGAAGTAAACAAGACTCAGTGAGTGGGGGGGAGAAGGATTTTGGGGCTGTGATGACGAAATCTCTCCATAAAAAACAGAAAGAGTAAACCCCCACTCTGAGAAGATCATATGCACACTGGACATTCATGTGAGGGTAAGCTGAGATGGCATCAAGACCTCCAAAGTGCCCCTCAGATTCATTCCTTAGGCCTTCCACCTCCAGAGGACTGCATGTGACCAAAGTGAAGCAACAAATCCAGAGTCTGTTGCAAGAGATTGTGAATCTTTCCCCCTGCAACGGAGGTACCTGGGCATCTCCCAGACATATTGGACTTTATATTTTGCAGAACCTTCACCTGAGAAGAGTAGAACAAGAGAACCCATGGGACACTGTCGGGTTCTATGGAGTGGTTATATATTTTCTACTTAATCTGTCTCTGTCATTCTCTTTCTTTCCTCACCCTCCTTTTTCTATTTTGTTGTATCTCTCTGCCTCACATTTATTTTAATTAAAATCCATACCTTTAACTTCAGCATATGGTCTTGTTTGCAGTTTGGGTGGAGACATAACTCACTAATTTTTAATAACTGGATTATAACAGGTCCCCAGCACAAAAAGGATGTCAGTTTGTTGGTGCTAGTCCAGAAAAGGGACACCAAGATAATTAGAAGAATGAAGCATCTCTCCTATGAGGAAACACTGAGAGAACTGGGATTGTTCAGTCTGGAGAAGAGAAGGCTTCAGGTTGACCTAATTGTGGCTTTCCAGTACCTGAAGGGAGCCTACAAGAAGGATGGATAGACAAAAATAAGGCCGTCTAGTGAAGAGGGAATGGCTTCAAATGGAAAAAGGGTAGATTTAGGTTAGATATCAAGACTAAATTCTTTACTCTGAGTGTGGTGAGACACTGGAAGAGGTTGTTCAGACAAGCTATATATGCCATATCCTTGGAAGTGCTTAAGGATGGAGCTCTGAGCAACGTGGTCTAGTGAAAAGTGCAGATGGCAGGTGGCTTAAAATGATCTTTGAGGTCCCTTCTTACCCCATCACTTTTATGATTCTATGAATAAAGCACTCAATAGTCGAGCTTCTATGGTCCTGTCAGTCTTGGAAAGAACATGAATCAAGATATACTTGATAATTTTTTTCAGGTCTCAGTGCATTTGTGAGAAATATGTAATAGACTACTAGCAAAAATTAGTAACAAATTGTTATGTAATAACAAATTAATTGTTTGTTGCCAAAAGGCATTGGGCAAAATGACAGAATGGATTATAACAACAGGGATTTGGCCATAAAGTATGTCTATTGATACATCTATACTAGTTAATAAGCAGGGGCATGAGATTGAGGTCTTGCCATGACCATCCATTTCTTTGTTAACATAATCTCTGACAGGACTTTGCTTCAGGCCAAATGACACTTTCCCAGACAATGCTGAGACTCAGCTAAGGAAACAACATATATGAAACCTCTGTTTCAAAGGCACATTTGCATGTAATAAACATAGGAATTCTAAATTCCTTTTTTTCCCCCTATAGAAGCTAAATAACGACAGGGCTGTTACTTTGCAGTATTTCAATTTATGTAGCTTCCTTACTAATTTATATTTTCCTCATCACCATTAAACTTCTTTCCTCCAAAATGCAATCTGTTTTCCAGCAGAACTTGTAATGCGTCTTGTAGTAGAGATGCAACAAAAGAAATGATAGTGTCCTATTGCTAACATGTCAGGATCAAATATAGTTCTGCACTAATAGCGGTAATAAGTCCTGCTGTCCTCTGATGGAGTTTATAATAGATGCAAGAAGGCTAAGCCTAAGCAATGAAATTTAATGAACATCCTAATTTTTAGTATTGCAAGTTTTTATATGAAAAATATAAAAAGTGATATGTTTCTGTTCATTATTAATATAACATACTTTGAAACTGACAGCATATTTTATCTGAGAATTGTCCACTTGGTGGGTCTGTTATGTTGTAAAGAGATGCATTTTAGCACGATTAGTGGAATGTGGAATAGGTANGAGATGAACTGTAACTTATGCATGTTAACTTCTTGCTTTAGAACTAACCCTTAGTAATATTACTAATAGACCTGTTTGCTTTAAGAACTTGTGTTTATGTCTTTTCTTACGTGGTTTTTTTTTTTTTGGAGTAGATTTATTCCTGATTACCTATGAACCCACAAATTGCCTCAGATTTGTTTTCATAAAAAGCATTATTCTATACTTGTTTCAGAGTAAATCCTTATAAAAGGTACTAACGATTTTGTTGATAGTGGAATAACACTTTGTGCAGACCTGTTGAGAAGTCCCTTGAGTCTGTTGGTGAAAGTCTTCATAAAAGGAAATATCGAATATTCTCTCTAATCAGTGAATCTATATGGTGAAAGTCCTTTGTGCACAGGACTCTGGAAGACCATTTAGAACAAAAAGCGTTTTGATTTCCCTGAGACTCTGACAGAGAAATAAAATATAAAGGTCAGGGATTCTCTCTTGGCTAAGGTTTTAATTCCAAACCTTCTTTTGAAAGGCTGGGCAAAGCCACCCTCCTCCTTCATGACATGTGCATTTTAAATTATATGTGTNTGTCACCTCCCAATAAAAAAGGATCACACTGCCTCACAGAAATTTCCTGTAGGTCTAGTAAGACCTGATATTTGGGAAGGCCTGGGGAATTGAGAAGATAATAAATCATGCTTCGATAAACACAGGTCCAAATAAAACTCCAATAACTTTTAACCCCACCAGGTATCTATCAATTAAATCCTGTCATCTTATTCCCAAATAATTATATTGACATAGGTCACACAAAACTCACAAATCTTCTGAAAATAACTCTGAAGAAATAGTATATAAAGAGTTAGAAGCTGAGGGGTATTTGCAGACAAGAAACCTTTCCATCAAAACCACAGAGGTAGCTGACGAGTGACTCCTCTTCCCCCCTCTCACTCTGGGAGGCTGGGGTGAGATGAACTGTAACTTATGCATGTTAACTTCTTGCTTTAGAACTAACCCTTAGTAATATTACTAATAGACCTGTTTGCTTTAAGAACTTGTGTTTATGTCTTTTCTTACGTGGTTTTTTTTTTTTTGGAGTAGATTTATTCCTGATTACCTATGAACCCACAAATTGCCTCAGATTTGTTTTCATAAAAAGCATTATTCTATACTTGTTTCAGAGTAAATCCTTATAAAAGGTACTAACGATTTTGTTGATAGTGGAATAACACTTTGTGCAGACCTGTTGAGAAGTCCCTTGAGTCTGTTGGTGAAAGTCTTCATAAAAGGAAATATCGAATATTCTCTCTAATCAGTGAATCTATATGGTGAAAGTCCTTTGTGCACAGGACTCTGGAAGACCATTTAGAACAAAAAGCGTTTTGATTTCCCTGAGACTCTGACAGAGAAATAAAATATAAAGGTCAGGGATTCTCTCTTGGCTAAGGTTTTAATTCCAAACCTTCTTTTGAAAGGCTGGGCAAAGCCACCCTCCTCCTTCATGACATGTGCATTTTAAATTATATGTGTTGCAGTTTCTCTGAAAATATAAGTATTTCATGCTTTAACAAATGGTTTTCATTACACAGTGTGTATAACTTGTTTATGTGTATCTGCTATATAATGTGATTTATGATCTTAATGTTATCTATTTTCATACTCTTCCTTTCATAAAATTAAATCAACTACTGTCTATTTATCTGTATCTTTTTTTTCTCATAAGCAATAATAATTGAAAGATGTCATGCAGCTCTGGCAAATCTCAGGCTGTGCTGCTCTCACACACCATTGCACTTGGATCTCAGCATTTTACGTTTCTGTATTCCTGTGCTTCCCAAGTTTTGAATCAACAGGAGCAGTGCTCATTCCTGTCAGCTTTCTGCCTGTTATCCCTTCCCAGAAGTGAGATCATGATCTCTCTCTGCTCTGACCCCTCTGACTAACAGGTGTGTGGGAGGATATAATGAGCTCTTGGCTCAGCAGTGTTTGAAAACATTCCACTGTGCCCCACAGCTGCAGCTAGTGAGGAGAACACACAGCAGCTTCAAATATAATTAAGATAGGGTGAAAGCTGCCAGGAGTGTGAGATGTAGACTTGTCTGAGGACATCTGTTAGAACATACAAAAGGAGAAATAAAACTAAAGTGAGGGAACACAAGAAAAGGAAATGTGAGGGGAGACATGGGCAGAAGCACAAAAGAGGACACCACAGGAGAACTGTAAGAGGCAGATTTTTGTAGAAAATAGAGCAGGGAGAGGAGACATGTTGGAAAGGATACTGTTCAGCACACAGCTGGATATGAAGTCTTCGACAATGGTCCATGCCATGAGGACAAATTCTTCTGGTCATGGGTGACCTACACTGCAACAGGGACACTCCTGAAGGACTGCAGTCATAAATGACTCATGCCAGAGCAGGGACATGCCTGAAGAGACTGCAGACCATAAACTAACCCTCGCTGGTACAGAGGAGCTAGTGGAAAGCAAAGAACTGTAGAGGTGTATTGGGTTTTAGCAGCAAGGTTTTGGTAGTGGGGGAAGACCACAGGCTGAAAGTTTCCCCCATGTCTGGCAGCACCCATGCCAGCTGGCTCCAAGATGGCCAACTGCTGCCAAGGCTGAGCACATAGAAGAATGGTGGTAGCACCTCCAAGTTAATGTATTTAAGATGGAGGGGAAAAAACCCTGTGGCACAAACAATAGCCATGAGAGAGAAGAGAGAAAATATGTGAAATCAGCAATTCTGCAGACACTAAGGCCAGTGAAGAAGGAGGAGCAATATATGCTCCAGGCACTGAAGCAAAGATTCTCCTCAAGCCCATCGTGAAGACCATGGTGAGTCAGGCTGTCCCCCTGGGCCACAGTGGAGCACATACCCACCTGCAGTCCACAGAAGGCCCCATACTGGCAAGTCTGAAGGGAATGAGTGTGAGGAGTGGCAGAGACAATGTGTGATGAACAGACCATAACCTCTCTTCCTCATCCCCCTGCATTTCTGGGGGAGGAGGAGGTAGAGAATTTGTGAGTGAAGCTGAGCCGAGAAAGAAGGAGGAGTGGGGGAAAGGTGTTTTAAGATTTAGTTTTATTACTCTGATTTGACTTGTAACAAATTAAATTAATTAAATTCATTTTTCCCGAAGTCAAGTCTGTTTTGCTCATGATGGTAACTGGTGAGTGATCTTCCCTTGTCCTTATCTTAACCCATGATTTCTTTGTTTTGTTTTTTGTTCGCTTTCTAGCTGTGGAGGAGAGTGATCCACTGGCACCCAGTGTCCTGCCAGGACCAGCTTGCCACAGAAGGAAAATAAGTAGGAAGAATAGCACTAGATTCACACTCCAATCTCCTGTGCTGCTCATCACCTCATCAAAGATATTATGAGGGGCTGACAAGAAATTTTTATCATCTTGGGAGAAACACTTAAAAAAACATATTAAGCAAACATGTTAGGTATACAGAGAAAAATGCCACTTTCTATCATCCAGACTTTGGGAGGCAGAGGAAGAAAAAATGAAAAAAAACCCCAGCTTTTTATACAGAAGGACTTCACTTGGAATAAAGAATTACTAAAGATCAAGAACTTTGCTACCCTAATTCCCGCATTATAGAGCGGTGGGATTTTGACTTATAGAGGGAAACACAGAAATAGAAGTGGAATTTCTGTTTAGAATCTGGCAGAATTAATGAGTCCTTTGTATTACACATAATGCGTAAACTGTATATAGATCGGTTCCCAGGAAGAACTTTAATAACTCTTTAAAATAGAACTAATCATTATAACACACTATGATTTTTTTTTCTTAGAAAGAAAAATACAAACCAGAGACTGAATATTTCTCTTAATTTTCATAAACCTGTAGTAAACAAAGCCTGCAGCTTTTGTTGGACTTATTCTCAGCTTTTTAATCACTGCACTATTATTCTTCCAACCACTCTAAATATAGTAAGACTTTCTTCCAGAGGTTTTGATATCAACTAGTTATTTTTCATTCTTTAGAAAAACAAGTTATCTGGCTTCTTTTCCAAAGAACACAGTCTTTTTCTATAGTGTTGTTTTTATTGAATGTGGATTCAAAAATCTTGTGCCTAAGTACAGGGCTTTAACTTGGAAAAATGTTCTAATCAGGAAGTCTTGCATTCAGAACTGCTAGTAGTAACTTGATTGAGAACTATTGTGGAATCATATTTTAAGTTATTTGGTCAAAGTTCTTTACTTCTATAAAAAGAAATGCTTGTCAGAACAGAACAATGATACGTAATTGATTATAATGCCATGAAAAAAAAAGATGAAGGAAAACAATAACATGAAATTGCAACCAAGACTTGTGAGTTCTCTGTCTTGTCTTCCCCATCAATAATCAAAGGAGGAAAAGAGCCTCAGGTTATAAAGCTACATATAATGTTTAAAACTCAGGCTCCTAATAGCAGAAATACTAGAACTATTATTCTTCATGCTATAATAAAGAACATAACGTAAAACTTTGAGAATAGCGGGAGTGCATTAGGAGTATATTTGCAATTTTTGAAAGTGAGGTCATGCCATAGTTTCAGTGTATTTTAAATGCATTTCTGTACAGTTTAGAACATAAATTTAAAAGCACATTTCCTAGATATATAAATATCATTATTGTACAGTGAGATTTAAGTCAGATGTTCAAGGACATGATTTAATTTCTAGGGCACTTGTTTGTTGCAATGCAGAGATAAAGACACCCAAATTTTCTAAACATTTAATCTCTTGTGTACTAGCTATCTGGCTCTTTCCTTAGTCAGTAGAAAAGAGAAGGCTGTTCCAGCAATTTATTCTTTGTGAAAAATAAGTAGGTTTATACTTTTTACTTTCAAAATAATGGAAGTCAAGTATATTGTATGAAACTATATCAGGTCCCTTGAAAAAGCTAAGATGGAGGAGATGATGAGCTAGATAAAAACAATTTAGAATAAAATCTATATGCCACGTTTTTCTTTCACAGTCTGACTTGCATGTGTTTATAACTGTATATACTGTATTACTGTTTATAACTGTAAAGCAGAGGAAAAAGTAACTTTTTAAAAGTATATTTTAAAGAAAATTGAAAGATTTATGTGAAACATTTAATAAGAATTGATTTTCAAAGTCAAAGTATCTGTCTGTTTTAACAATAACAGAAGAGTTGTAACGTGTTGTGATATTCACAGGCCTTATAAAATAAATGAATAATCTTTCAAAAACCAGAAAAGAACTGTACATGGACACATGCATGGGAATAGTACAGCTACTTCAACATCTGGTAAAACATATCAATTTACTAGCATATGAGTTCGCATATGCTGATGGCATATGCTAACAGTTCATCCGTTCAATGGAAGCTGCCTTTTTATAAAATAAATTGTATTCCACGACACAATATTAACATACAATCTATGTTCAATATCTAAGGCAGAATGACTTTCCCAAATAATTTACATTAGTATATTAGCTTTCTGATTATATACGCCATTAAAGCAGAAACATCAGAGAGAAAGGGTTTTTTTGCCTGGGCCTACATATTTGTGAGTTCTCTCACAGATAGAGAACAGGTTCTCACTGCAGATTAATATTTTTCGTATATTGCTTTCCAGCTCACCTTTCCAGTGGCTCTTCTCTAATAAGGTTTTAGGGTTGTATCTCAAGAGAACTTACTTACAGAGCTATCACTTCAGATCAGAATAATGCAGGACTGCAACGATTGTAAAAATACAGCCTTGAATGGTTTGCTTGCTTCCTGGTCTCCCTAATGATTTTGCATCATTGTATACCAAGTGTTCTTTGAGTCATGACCTTTAATAGCCTATATTTTCCATATTATATGTACCTACTACCAAGAAAAAAAAAATCTTACAGCCTTTATGAAGACATGACATTTCTTTTTTCCTGCTACATGATTGGTAACTACATAGCACAGTAAATACTATGCTAACTTCAAACTACAATGAAAGCAGACTCAAACAAAAAGACCTTTCAAAGATTCTCATCACCTACTTTATATCAGACACCAAATCATGCTCCAGCCTCTGCAATTTGAAGCCATTAAATAGCTAGTGGGATTTTCTGTAACAGTAGGAGCATTAACCCAAATGTCCTGGACAAATTCCAACATAAGTAATTACACTGTGCCAGTAAATCCCTCTGCATTTTATATAGACACTGCATTTCTTTTTCTTCTAGTAAAACATTATGTGAGGTTTGCTGTGTATTGTTAAACAGTTGCTGGATTTTATCAAAAGTATCTTCGTTTCAAGGATGTCTGAAATGATTTCTATAAGATGCAGTAAGGGCTTCCCATATGAATTCAGAATAGAATTTGGTACCCCCTGGATAGTAAGCATTATATGATGTAAGTCTTCAAAGATTTTATTGTTATATTAATGCAGAGGAGTGCTAAAGAAACACAAGTATCTTAAACAACTTTAACCAGAATGCATTAAATTGTTCCTCGGCAATCCTTTCACTAATTTCAAATTGTGTTGGGCTGACAATTTTCTTCCTCTGCATAATTTTTCTGTATCTCAACAATATGCCTGTTTCATAGCATAATAAAGATACTGCCTGCACAATTTTGCTTATATAAAATAAAAGTGCTTACATGTTAGAGCAGCTAGCAACTTACAAAAATGCTCACTTCTTTCTCAATACAGAAACTGTCATTCAGCTTTCTGCTGAAGGAGCTGCTTTATTTCCTGTCTCACTGTATCTCTCAAGCTGCTAAGTTTGCTCAGTTATTTGAGTTCACGGTATTAGTTTCTCAATTCTGAGTTTAAACTTTCCTCTCCAAAGGAATCATTGAGGGAAAAAAAGGCCAAGGTCTACATATTCTGTGATACCTTTTTTTCTGTAACCAGCTTTATTCTCAGTATTGGAATTATTTACCTCTGCTAAATATTCTTGGATGTTTAATAACTCTTTTGCAGTGCTAATAAAACAAATTAGGGCTTGTTATAAGCTTGTTAAGATGCAACAAGTAACTGCTCAAAATTTTTGACTAATTACTGTTTGTTTTGAATGTGTATAATACTTTGTAAATGATAGGCATTATTACATAGGACACAGTCCACTGCAGAGATAAGAAGAGCTTTTAGTCTCTTACCTGTGGTCACACAGCTTTATATTATTGTACAAGGATAAGAAAGTTTGTACAATTTACAGAACTACTTCCTGAATACATTTCACCATCTCAAAACTCCTCAGATATGTAATTTCATTCACTTAAAAAAGATTAGGTCTAGAATACCAACTGCATTGAAATTCATCTATAAATTTTACAATCCAGGAGAACTTTGATGGAAACCTTTTTAAGTAAGGTGTAGATAATTTCAGAAGTTTCTAGCAGATTTTACTTGTTTTCTTGTTTTCAGGCAGAAGGGACAATAAGAATTTCAAAAATCTATAACAAATACAAATTTTAGGGAAATTTTAACAAAAACAAAGAACTTCTAGTTTGTGAACTGCCAACTTAGCTGGGCTAAGAAATTAGCTCCACTTCCTCCTCCCCCTGCTATCTAGTGAATTGAAACACATAGATTCCTGCTCACTAGATACGTTCACAGGACACTGTGGGACCTAATGCCAGCTACATGATAAATTCTAGGGTCTTCTTAAGTTAAACTAGGATAAATTCTTATGCAGTTTTCTGGTGAGGTCAGTTCATCACACATTGATTCTGCTGCTTCTTCCTCCTCAGGGACGATGCTTCTCACACTTCTACCTTGCTCCAGCATGGCATCTGTCTCAAGAGAGACAGTCCTTCAGGAACAGACTGCTCCAGTATGGGTCCCCCTTGGGGTCACAAATTCTGACAGCAAACCTGCATCTTTGTGGGCTCTTTCCATGGGTGCACAGGTCCTGCCAGGAGCCTGCCCCAGCTCCAGCTTCCCACAGACCATTTTGGGTATCCACCTGCTCCACCATGGACCTACACATATATCAAGGGGAGAGTCTGCTTCATCATGGGCTTCATCATTGGCAGCAGAAGAATCTCTCCTCCAGTGCCTGGAGCACCTCCTCCCACTCCTTTTCCATTGACCCTGGGAACTGCAGAGTTGTTTGCCTCACAGATTCTCATTCGTCCCTTGGCTGCAACTGCAACTTAGTCATTTTTTTCCTCCTTTTTAATTATGTTATCCCATAAGAGCTGAAATTACTGCTGATGGGCAAACTGATGGCCAGCAGTTAGTCTGTTTTAGAGCCTGCTGGCATTGGCCCTTTTGAACAAGGGGAAAGTACTTCCCCTAGTCATCAGCCATGTAGCTCTCCCACACCCCCCAGCCACACCCCCTACACCTCGCCAGCCAAAAAATCCCTCTCCGCCCAAACTCAATGCAAGTTTGGAGCTCCTCATATTCTGGCATGCAGGAAGGAAGGTGGATGGGGGAGGAAAGGTATTACCAGTGTATTAGTTCTGGGAGCATTTTTATGCTTCAAATGAGCATAAATGTCTTCCAAATAAGGCACAGTCTTGAACTTTCTGAGGTAATAAAGGTATTGGCTTATTTCAAACCACCTTACTCATCCCATGTTTGAATTAATTTTGTGAGTTCAGTTTGAAGTATCTCACAGAACTGTAGTATCAAGCTTGAAGCAACCTCTAAGTTCATTTGAATTTTAATTAAAACTAATCTTTAAACAAGAGTTATTAGTTATTTTCACAGAAACATATTTGGTTTTAAACAGTTAACTGGTACACAGCTTCTGTTTTTTTCCTTTTTATACTCTGAAGCATGTGTAGGGGATGCTTTTGCTGCTTCCATTTAACAGTGTGAAGTCATAGTTTTTACTGAACACATTTGTGCAATACTCCTGGAGGCATTCTTTGCATCAATATCCTGCAGGCAGAATGAGTGCAGCAAATACCACATGGCCAGTGCTTTGTTTAACCTGTTTGATACCATCATGCAGCTTACCCCACTCCTTAATCAGATGCTCAAGAAACGTGATTCTGGAAAATAGAATTTTGTCCTTGGTGTTTGACTCCTGAGGTACATTTCTTCCACCACTTTAGTAAAAATTCCATTTTAATAAAACTACTACTAAGAATACTGTTATTATTGAAGCTGTTATTACTGTCAAACAGAGCTGATTTAGTAAAATGCAAAGCATTACTAAATAATTTAGTGTTGTAGTATAGTACTGTCATGGTTTTACCACTAGAAGGCGTGGTACTGACAAGACAGATCCAATAGAAGCAACACACACCAAAAAAAAAGCCAATAACAAGGTTTATTTTACACACACAGAAAACCGACAATAAAACGCAAAGACAGACAAATTAAGCTCTTCCAGGTCCAGCGGCTGATGTGGGAAAGTGCTAAGGTAATGCTGGGTCTTTGCCAGAGCCTCCTGAAAGACACTGTAAAAATTAAAGGAACCCTGCCCCTACCCTCCCCTTCCCAGATAAGGAAATACCACCGCTGATGGAAAGATGTGGTCTTCAGCCTGTGCCGCTGTCGCTGGAGTCACTGATCTGCCCGCGCCGCTGAAAAAACTTGGCACTGAGAGGAGCAGAGATGTTCTCCCAAGCAGCTCCAGTCTTGAAAGAGAAAGATGGCATCCACGCTCACCCTTTTATAGGGGACAAATCTTGCACAGGCACGGGGCGTCTCTCAGGCGCGAGTTGCCCCTCGGATTGAACAATTAGCACCCGGGAACCGCCCCTAGCAAGAGGTTCTGCTATGAGTTAAAATGGCGGCTCACACCACGTGGCTGACCCCGGGCCAGAAGATGCGGGTCCCCTGTGGCCCCACCCTGCATCCCGGAGGGGGCCCTGGCACTGCCCCGGGGCCACCCTGACTTGTGCCAACCCTAGCCGTTTGTCGCAGCGGCTCCTCCGCTGCAAGAAGGCCACTGACAGCCCTATTNAGCCGTTTGTCGCAGCGGCTCCTCCGCTGCAAGAAGGCCACTGACAGCCCTATTCTATTCCATGTGCATGGGAGACTTCACCACGCATGTACAGCACCGAGCCAGGCCTGGGCCGGGGCCTGCCGGCACTGGTGCCACCACTGGAGACGGGATGGGGCACCCCCGCCCGCCGCGCCGGGAAAGCCGCCAGGCTGTGCTGTGCCCACCAGCCCAGCCAGCACTGTGCATGGGGCAACGGAGCTGCGCCTGCAAAACAGGCTGGGGAAGTGCCACGCCTGCGGGCAAGCTGCACAGGGACCAACCCCGGCACAGGATCCACAGCTGCAGTGGGGACCGACCCCGTCCCTGGAGGGGACTGTCCCCATCCCCGAAGGGCACTGGCTGCACCAGGACGGGATGGTCCCATCCCCACCCATACTTGCCGCCATTGCCATGGCAACCTGCCTCAAACACACACATACTGTACAAGAAGATAACATTGGAAAAAATAGATTATCTGTATATGTACAAGCCATTATATTTCCAAACATACAGAACATACAGAACTGTTTTACATCATCTGCAGAGGTGAACTAAAATTGAAATTTGTCAAAATTCAATAATTTTCCTATATGAATGTGAGTTTTAAATTTATAGAACTGTCAGTCAAAACATGTAAAAAGATAGACCAAGTTTATGAAGTCATAAAGAATCAAGAATAAATATCCTTGGCAATTATGTATTAATCAAGGAAAAATGTACCAGGCATAAGTAATGGGTACAGCCTTTTGATTTCTTCCATACAACATAGACCAAGTGTTTCTATTTATTAAATCTATTGTTTGATGTAATCTCATCTTTTAAAAGGATAGTCTTTTATCAAGGTGGAATTCTCTAACTCAGATGAGAAAAATTCTTAAAACTCAAATAGAAATTGGTTTGAGTTTTCTAGTATTAAAATATATTATCAGGAGCATTCAATTTTTAAAAGCACTTTATCTGATTAAAAATAATTTTCAGCTTATAAGGCGCATCTTTAAATTCTTAGAATATTTCTAAAAATTGACATTAAAAAAAACCCAAACAAACAAACAAAAAAAACATAGAAAAGCTTTATTTTATAATTTATGTCTATCTGGTTCTTCAGAAAACAATTGTTTACAAATGTTCTTTTATCACAGCTTTGAAATTATACGTATGTGCAATATATTGTTTACTTTCTATATATCCCTGAAGAGACATAGTCAAAATATTCAAGAAAAAGCTTTCAAAATCATATCAGAAAACCTGAGACAGTAACCCAGATCTGAATAATAAACAAAATAAACAAACTAAACTAAAGTAGAAGAGTCATAATTACCCTCTCTTTTTCTTTTCTTTTTTTTCTTTATTGTAATGAAAAATAAAGAACAGAGTGTAGTTAGAATTAGCATTGATAACACAGGCAAACTCGTGTTTTAATCACCTGTTGTAGTTATAGGGGTCAGGACTAACACCATGCAGGTATAATCAAAATTGTATATTCTACACCCTCTATGTCAATTCTGATATACTGGTAATAATGAATCATCTCTAGAAGCTGCCCGGGGCACACCTGACACCTCAGGCCACAAGATATCAGGAAAGAGAAAAACCCTATGAGAGGGGAGTGTCTCGTTTCACACCAATGGCTCAGCTGTGTTAGCTACCCTCTGGGAAGCATTATATTCTGTCATTGTGGGTTAAACCACTTTTTTTGGTATCATTTAATGTATTTTAATCTTTTTAGTAAATTCTAACTCTGACTTGTAATCTCTCTTGGATTCATTTCTCCTGATGTTTATCTTTTAAACCATCATATCGCTTGGCTCCCAACATGAAGCACAAGAGAGAAGTTAAAATTACAATTTTATTCTAAACTTTTGGGTGAGTACAAAAATTCACTGATCATCATGTTGCTTGGTATATTCACATGTATGTTGCACCTAACCCTGTATATATATTTCTCTCTCAAGTTGGGTTCCTTTCTCCCACCTGTTTACTTTTAAACCAGCACATCACCTGACAGAGCATGGTTTCATTTGATTGTCTTTTCTATTTTTAAAATTACAAAAAATTGTAAGCCCAAGAATATTTACACCATGTTGATCTTTTATTGTCTTGGAGCTAAATTTTCTATTATACCATTAGATGAAAGGGTTTTTCTCATTCATGTTTTCTCAATTTTTTTTTTCAGTAATAACACCTACTAAACCTAGTTGTGAGAAATCGATAAAAGTGAATATTACTTAAGGAATGGGTCCCTAGTTCAATTGATTTTAGTGAGTAAAACCTGCATGATCAACTCCATATGAAAAAATAAATAAATTAAGAAAGGAAGGGAAAAAAAAGGTTCATTAAAATACAGTAAATATGACAGTAGCTCCACATTTACAAACTAAAAACATGACTTCAGCGGAAAAAACCAGTTTTCTGATTCATACTAATGACATGGTGAATCTCCCAATCCCAATTTTCTGTAATTTTAAAAACAGAAGCAGTTTTTTATGGACGAAAAGTTATGCATGATTGAACTTCATTACAGATGGTGCATTTTGAATTGTTTTTTTCCAGTTTACTTATCCTTTTTCCTGTCTGTTTAGAGGAACTTCAATGTTTCCTGATATATAGCTTCATTGACTAGCTATGAACATAGAAACAGTAAGTGTTTCTGAGGTAAAAAAGATGGATCTTCTAAGCAATGTAACTTCTGCTAAGGACACACAAGTTTCTCTTTGCCTAAATCACATCTGAGTTTAACCCCATGACTTTTCATCCATAAAAAACTGCTTTCATTTGATCCACAGGTGTAACAACAGCCCATCCTAATAAACAACTATGTGTGAGATACGTACTAAGACATGAAACTGCAATTTGAAGGAATTCTGATTAAGAATGCCATGGCACTATGGTAGCACTTAAAAGCCTCTGTTCTAGAAAAGGAAGAATGATAGGATTTGTGCCTTTCTTTAAACCAAGATCTAAAGCAGAACACATTGGTTTCCTCAAGAGGCTTCATTTTCCTATAGTTGAGAGAATTGACGGTTATAGAAAGTCAGAACAGAAATGTGAGGACTGGAAGGAGAGCCACAGCACATTCATCAAGGAAATATATACAGTGGTATTTGTATTTCTGGTGCCAATATCCAGTAAGAAATGAAAAAAAATAACACATGCTGAGCATTTATTTATTGTGCTGTTTCCAGACTTAATACATAAATCAGTGAGCACAGCGTATTGATAAGGGATAGAAATGATTAAATGTGTGATTTTAATCAGATAGGAAACTATGAAAACACTGTGTGGTACTTCATGCTGGCTTGCCTTCAAACGCATCCCTATCAAATTTACCTCTGTTTGATGAGTCTAGCTGCTGAGCCTGTATACTTAACTTGGAATATCAGCTATGTGTTTTATTTCTTTCATAACCTGCACTAGCTTGGCAGCTGATTGCAAGATGTGTTCAAAATGTACCAACTTCCTGATATATCTTGTTCTGAAGCACCATCCTTGAAAAAAATGTGTCTTGTCACCTAAACTGTGATGCAACTACACAAAACCTTTGTTTTGTCATTTAATACAGAAAAAAACTGATTTAATCTAGTCTTCAAACACAATATAATTATTAAACAAGAACTGGTGGAATGCAAATATGCAATACTAGGAATATAAAGAAAATATATATATCACATATACACAGTAATTTTTATAACTTTTAAGCTAATTCAACTTCTGGTCAATCACAGTTTTTTCAAAACCAGGCCAAAGGTATGTGGGCCATGAAGTTTGGAAAGGTTAAGAGTCAAGTACTCAAGTCAAGTACTTAAGTACTTTGAGTTTTTTGTTATATGAAATGTAGTCGTCTTGTAAGGTCCCTCATAGCTAATGGAGTTGAAAGTGGTAAGAGTTATGCACAGAGATGTAATTAAAAAATGGCTGCAAATATTTTGTCATGGCATTTGACTGTTTGGAAAACATCCATGATAAGTGTTGGACAGCTGAGTACAGATGTAATTACAGCTGTTGTTTCTGAAGCTGTAAAAGGTGTGGGAGCAGTAGGGAGTTGCAGGGAGACTCTCTGAGGAGAAACTGGAGCTGCACTGTGCCAGACACAGCCAGTTCC
>VYZS01015447.1:864-40032 GCA_013400695.1 Neodrepanis coruscans
CATCATATGATGTAAAGTCACACAGTCCATCTTTAATGTCCCTTCCAACCCAAACCATTCTATGATACTAAAAAAAAAAAAAAATCTGTATTTTCTAACATCATTATTTCCTGAGAAAACAAGGGGTTTGAAAAACCTTCTTGTATTATTTTGTTAGAACAAATCCAAGCTGTTCATCTGTGCACTTTTGGAGTGCTGGTTTCCCTGATGATGGAAAGCAGCCAATTGCTAACCCTGCCTCCTCTGGGATGCTTTTGGATTGTGTTCATTAACACCTTTTTAACTCCCTAAAATGGAAAGTGCTTCTCAATGTAGGACACTTTATAATAAATAACACCCTGTTCTTCTGCACTAACAGCTCCAGTTAAGCAAGAAGGCAAAATAGCCACAAATATTCAAAAATCAGAACCACTGCTCTTGCTGATCACACTAATTCACTTGATATCCAAACCTAGCAGTTCCATATACAGCAGAAAAAAAATGAGAAACATTCATATAAAACTCTAAACTTAACGTTTTCATTTACAGTTCCTCAGGGCCTTCACAAATGCTGATGCCAAGTGAGAAGGTGAATCCTGAGGGATTTGAAAAAAGTAAATCACCACTTTAGCTCAGCAGAAATGGATTTCCACATCATCCATTAGTTACTGGCTTTAAGGCACAGTGTGTGTAAAAAGGGCTCCTTAAGAGCAAAAAATATTCTTATTATTCCTCTGGACCACGAATACACCTGTGATTTTACAACGACTCAGCAGGACACAAAGCACACACTGATGTTCCACTTCCCTGCAGAAGAGGTGAGATGGATCCATGGTGTAACAAATGAGTGTTAATCAGAACTAATGCTGCAGTTCCACATTCAATTCCCATTAATTCCCAACGATTACATCATTGTCACCAGCACTGGAGTGAACAGCAAGAGCAGGTATCTGATGTGTCCCTTATTACCATGATTTTTCTACCTCTTTTCTTTGGAAACCATGAGAGTCCTCCTCTCTCTGGCTGGAAGCCCTCACCTTGAACATCAAGTGCAGCCATCACTTTAGTGCCTTCAGCTTCACAAGAATAGATGCCAGTGTCTTCTGGAACCGTAGGGTTAATTTTTAGCATGCTCACATTCCAGTCCTGATCGATAATCACTCGCTGCCCATCTGCATGTATTTCCTGATCATTTTTCTTCCAGATGGCGTGTACTGGCCTAGAATATTGGCAGATGAACTCTGCTGGGCCATCTTCATCAACAGTTATGTCCTGCATGGGACTGACCACTTCAATGGTTGGATCTGTCAACCAACAGGTCAGGAAGGACATGCATTAGTGGATCCCCATGGAAATGGCAATTTGGAAGGGTTTTTTGGCAAGCACAGAGCCTGTGAGGAGCAAGCAGAGGTGTCAGTACAAGCTGGGAGCTGAGTGGGCCATGCTGGGGATTAGCAGTTTAGTCTGGGCTTGTGTCAGCACCAAGCAGGGGTGAAGGTAAAAATGGTACATTAAGAATCACCATCACACTGGAAAATGGGCCACCAGCAATTAAGGCTTGTGTTTCAACAGGTCTGAATATAGACTTGTGTGCAGAAGATCTGCTGGGATTCCCTCTGGACTTAGTTTTACTCTGGGATCCTCCAGACTGGGAAGCACTGGACGTAAAACATTTCTGCCTCCAGAACGTGAAGCACAAGTGTGAGACAGAGGACTGCAGTGGGTGGGATGGTGTGAGTGGTGCCCTGTAACTCTTAACCTCACCAAAAAAAAATAGGGAAACACCATAAACTCTACTGGTTGATCCTTGTATGACCAAACTGCAACTACTGATTGGAAAGACACACATTCCTCAAAGCAAAGAGCCATTCCTGCCCAAGACAACTGTGAGAAGAAAGGGCACTCCACAGGAGCAGGTACATGTTGTTTTGATCAGTCACATGTTCCTCTGCAGCAAACACATAGTTTGGGGAGAATCAGTATGATTTCCTTTACAGCAGCTCATCTAGAGATGCAACATGAACCATTGACATGTCAGATTGAGAGCCCAGAAAATGCTGAGAGCAGCTGGATATGCAGCTCCTCTGAAGAAGGTGAGATCCATGAAGCTGCTTTCTTTTAAAATACTAGTTCTGCTTCTTGGGAGGCAGCTGTAGGGCACTGTAAAGAGATCTGTCCTAAAATTCTGTGAGATTCCAAAGCAGTCAAGGAGTCCTTTGAGTTAAGGACTCTCTTGAGTTGTGAAATTGGACCACTCACATATGATGAAGAAAGAAAAATCCAAATGAAGTCTGAAAATGGAAGTCTCTCTGCAACATCATGTTCAGCAGAATTAAGTCAACTTCCAAAAACAACTGACAGGGTTCAAAGAGACATAAAAATACAACAGACAGAGAAAGCTGATATATCATCAGGAGTTTGGCTCAATGATCCTGGTGGGTCCCTTCCAACTCAGGATATTCCATGATTCCAGGATATGTCCTTGTCATTCAAACAGTGGTATAATCACAAGCCAGCTCAAATAAACAACATGGGCCTCTGTCTGGAATGTTCCCACTGAAACTGGTGCACCAGGTTGAGGATTTGGGGTGCTACAGGCTGATCTTGGGAAGCAAAGACAGTTTTGTCAAAGATCTTTTGGGAACTTGTTGCAAGGCTTGATCCTGTTCATCAGGATTCCCTCTGCCACTCTGTGTGTTCATGAAAGAAGGTCTTGATGGGAGAGCACAGAGATGTTTTGGTGACACCAGGACTGAAGGAAGAAGGAGCTGCTGGGCAGAACAACACTCTCTGCTTTCATAAGATGTAGAAATGTGTTTCTCACAGCAAATACCAGCTGTGGGATGGGAGAAGGAAGGTGTCCTGTTTCCACTGCCCCCTCCCCTTTGGCACTGCTAAGCCAATGGCCCTTGGTGGCCCATTCCCCTGTGCAGAATGGCAGAAAACTCCTTAGGACTTAGGAGGAGAATAAGCCATAGATAACCAGTTAGACTGAAATACAGTTCAAAGACAGATCTACTTTTAAATTTCTGGCCAAAATAAAGTGCATGAAATTGTCTGTTAGTACAAGGACAGATGGAATTTTAGTGGTGTTTTACTTTCCTATTAAATGAAGTGTTACTGAGCACAGTGTAACTGGGGTGTTTTTAAATACTTTTTGCATTCTAATTCAGTTATAATCATATACTACTGTGATTCAGGTTCACAATAAAGAAATCTTGCCTTCACAGAAACACAAAATATCCACATTTAAATGTGTCTTAGCATGAGCTGTGGGGTTGGAGTAGACAATCTCCAGAGGTTCCTTCCTACCTCAATTATACTGTGATTCCATGAAATGGAAACTTCTCAGGAGCCCTTTGTCTGACTGAGTAGAACACATAAAGATATATTCATCTTTAATTTCTCTTTTAGGCTCACTGAAATTCTTTGCCTAGAGAGCTCAGAACCAAATTCCACCTCTGAAAATTGATGCAAATAGACACAGGATTTGTGGGATTTGCACACTCTGTTGTTGCTGCATCATTCTGATATCAGGAAGAAGGCATTTGGCATTTTATCTTTGCAGAGAATCAAATTTTCTGAGTGTACAGGGGGTTCATTATACAGAGAAAGAGACATCAACCACTGACTACAATTCCATATTTTGGATCATTCTTAATGGAGTGGATTTAAATAAAGACCCCTTAACCCTTTATATCTCTAAATATATAAATCCCTTCCCCAAGCAAGGAATAAGCATTAATTTTGTCAGAAAAATAACAGCTTTTCCTCGTGGCTATAAAAGGATTGAACAGGAGGCAACTTGCTTTATCAAGTCTGGAGCTCAGTGTTATTTGCAGCTTGTGGCTACCCTTACCAAATGAGAAAAACATGTATTTAACAGAGCAGAGAGCTTTGCTAGTGCAGTGATGACAATTCAACAGATGAGGCTCGTTTTGTAACTGTGTTCCTGCAATGTCACATACCCTTGGCTTTCCAGGAACAGCCCAAAATCTTGTCCTGGGAACATGCTGAGCTCAGCAGCAGCAGCCTGGCTGTGGAGCAGCACAGTGGTAATTTTGGGAATTACCATCTCTACAAGATTTTGTGGAATTATTAAAAGAAGTTGAAGTAGGACTAAAAAGTCAGGTGCTACTAGAGCTGTTTATGTTCTTCTCTTTCTTGATGTCAGGTGGAAACAGCAGCCCTGACCCTGCAACCCTCCCTCACCCGAACCACTTCAAAAATCAATGTGGTTGTACCTATAAGACTTCCAGGGTGAGTGTGGGTGACTTGTAGAAGTGGAGGGTTGCAGGGCACAGAAGAACTGAGAAGAGATTTAGTAAGGGTAGCCTGGAAGGCAGAAGCACCAGCACACGGAGCAAGTCCAGAGGTGGCCGTGTGTTTCTTTCCAACAAGGAAGTAATACCTTTGACTAACAATTTAGCTGAAGATATAAGGGACCCAGCTCTGAAGGTGACAGTGCCTGAGTCGTGGCAGGCCACGTCATTTAGGGTTAAAGTGTGGATCCTCCCGTCCTGCTCAGAGATTTCAGTCACCAAGTTGTTGTGGAGGGGGGTCCCATCGAGCCACCACTGCACGTTCCTCACGCCCGGGTGCGAGAGCTCGCAGGTGAACGTGGCTGACTCACCCACAAAGACGTCTGTGTTCCTTAAACCACAAACTATGACTGCTGCTTCTTCTGCACAACAGAGCAAGAGAAGGTGCCAAAGGAAAACAAGAGCATAAACACACCCACGTGGCTCCCAGCAGGACTAACCCAAGCCCAAGTTGTCCAGGAGAGTTAAAACTCGTGGCGCTGTCCCAAGGGGGGAAAAAGAGCTAAAATTTTATTGGAGGGAGTTAGAAACCACCTTCCATCTTCCACCTGCTTGCAGGAGGAGTGTGTGTGTGTCTGCAAACACCATTCCATTGGGAGGAAACTCCACTCCATGATCAGGTCATGCCTGGCTCTTCTGAGCACTGCAACCATCTGCACTGACAGTGTATGAGGTGGGAAGCAGATTTAAATGTTCACTTGAGTGCTTTAAAAGAGTAATAAGAATACCAGCTATGATACAAGCTGAAATCAGTTACAACAGTTACAAGAATTTCAGTATTTTTATGACCACTGCTCCAAGCAAGTAGTTTTTCAGCAGAACCACCATCTGTTACGGTGTACCAGTACTTTGAACAAATTTTAACTTAAAAACATTGATCCAACCCCAGCCTGGAGGTGAATGTTCAGAGCTTCACTGGAATTAGGAAAGGAACGAATTGTCTTCCAGCTGTTTGCATCTGAAACAAGTCTNAAAACAAGAGCATAAACACACCCACGTGGCTCCCAGCAGGACTAACCCAAGCCCAAGTCGTCCAGGAGAGTTAAAACTCGTGGTGCTGTTCCAAGGGGGGTTAAAAGAGCTAAAATTTTATTGGAGGGAGTTAGAAACCACCTTCCATCCTCCACCTGCTTGCAGGAGGAGTGTGTGTGTGTGTCTGCAAACACCATTCCATTGGGAGGAAACTCCACTCCATGATCAGGTCATGCTTGGCTCTCCTGAGCACTGCAACCATCTGCACTGACAGTGTATGAGGTGGGAAGCAGATTTAAATGTTCACTTGAGTGCTTTAAAAGAGCAATAAGAATACCAGCTATGATACAAGCTGAAATCAGTTAGAACAAGAATTTCAGTATTTTTATGACCACTGCTCCAAGCAAGTAGTTTTTCAGCAGAACCACCATCTGTTACGGTGTACCAGAACTTTGAACGAATTTTAACTTAAAAACATTGATCCAACCCCAGCCTGGAGGTGAACGTTTAGAGCTTCACTGGAATTAGGAAAGAAACGAATTGTCTTCCAGCTGTTTGCATCTGAAACAAGTCTGGCCAGTTACTCTCAAAGATTTTGGAGTAACAACTCCAGGCAGCCAAATGGGAGCGTTTCCACCACATTTCACCTTACCTTGCACATACACAGAACCTGTGGTGATCTCGTATCCAGTGCTACAGGTATAATCCCCACAGTCATCAGGCTCTACACCATGGATGATCAGCTCAGCTATGCTGCCTTTCAGCTTCATCTCGTACTTGTCACTGGGCTGAATAACCAGCCCTCCTTTTCTCCACTCAACGGGGGCGTCGGGCTTGGAGATCTCACAGTGCAAGACAGCAACTCCCCCTTCTTCAGCCTCTACGTTTCTCAGCTCTTTGTTAAACAGCACTGGTAGTACTGTGGTGGAGAAGCAACTGCATCAGTGACAGTGCTCAGAGGTGAGAAACCTGCTCCTGATGTCTCCAGCTTGGCTCTTCCCCTCTTTCTGGATCACACTCTGAGCTGTGCCACAGCAATGAGCTCCTGGGATCAGCTGTTTTTGCTGTGAGGGTGCCCATTGCTGCTCCATAAAATGTTGCCAGAGGTCACAGGACCTCTAAAAGTCTTCACGTGGGCAGATCCACCATTTTCAGTGTAAGCAGTTATCACACCACTGATAACCAGAATAATTTAGGTTGGAAAAGACCTTTAAGCTCATTGAATCCAACCATTAACCCAATACTATCAAGTCCAACACTAAACCACATCTCTAAGTGCCACATCAAGGCATCTTTTAAATGCCTCCAGGGATGGTGACTCCACAAGTTCCCTGGACAGCCTGTTCCAATGCCTGACAACTTTTTTAGTGAAGATTTTTTTCCTAATATCCAAACTAAATCTCCCCTGGTACAACTTGAGGCCATTTCCTCTTGTCCGACCTCTACCTTGCTACAACCTCCTTTCAGGTAGTTGTAGAAAGTGTTAATATCTCCTTTAAGTCTACTTTTCTCCAGGTTAAAAAAAAAAAACACCAGTTCCTGGGACACAAGACTTTGGTTATTTAATCACTGAAGCTGCTCTCTCTGAGCAGGAGTTGGTTATGGAGACTAAACCCAGAATCTGAAAGTATGGTCTTGTTGCTCAAGTCAAAAGACATAGAAGCCTTAGTACAAACCAAATAAAACTGTAAAATCCAAAAATAAAGCACTAGAAAAATGCAAAGAGCCACAACTGTTGGGTTGCTCAGGCACTAATAGGTACAACAGCCCAATTTAAAATTGGGCTTGTTCTAGGCATGGTGAAATATCCCAGTTTTCTTGTCAGATAGCAGATAACTTTCCTAACTGCTCTTGTACATACCCTTCATAAGCAGTAGCTGCAGGTTTGTCCCAGCTCTCACAGTGAGATCAAAACAGCAACTGCAGAATTAGAACTGAGTTTAAAAGTCATACAATTATTCTTTAAAGGACAGATTGTGAATGAAACCCTTTCCTGCAGCTTTAATCCGCAGATACAGAGTGTTGATGGTAATTCAATGACAAAACCTCCATTTTGATTGGACACTTTGGGACATGATTTAGTGGTGGATCTGGCAGTGTTGGGTTAATGGTTGGGCTCAATGGTCTTAGAGAGCTTTTCCAACCTAAATCCCAGAATAGTTTGGGCTGGAAAGTACTTTCAACATCATTTCATTTCAACCCCCTGCCACTAGACCACGTTGCTCAGAGCCCCATCCAGCCTGGCCTGGATGATTCCACCATCACCCCTGTGCAGCACAGCCACATCCACCACATCTCTGCCTCCAGCAAACCCTTCTCCTACCTTTGACTTGCAGCGAGGCCGTGGTTTGCTGATCCCCTGAGTCACAGGTGTAATCACCAGCATCCTGAGCCTCGGTGTCATAGATGACGAGCTCCACTCGTGTCCCCTCCTGCCGGATCTCGTATTTGTCACCGGGCTGCAGCACCGTGTCCCCTTTCCTCCACTCCACGTGGGCGTTGGGAGCCGTCAGCTCACAGCTCAGCACAGCTGTACGACCTTCCTCCACCTCCTCGTTCTTCAGCCAGTGCTTGAAGAGCACGGGCAGGCCTTGAGAGGGGAGGGTGGTGCAAAGGGGAGACGGGAAAAGGGGGAAGCAAAAATAGAAAAATGGAGGAGTGTTCTATTTTTTAGGTACTGATAGTGGAGTTCATGGCTAAGTCTAAGTTAGACAGAGGAGGAAGAGGAGGAAGTGTTGAAAACCAGCAGGAAAACTTTGACTTCTATATGAGGTACTATATTTCTCTCCCAATATCCAAAATCTCTTCTCACAAAGAATTACGAACTCATTTCAGTAACAATTTCTAAAAGGCCAGAGAGCTTTTCATCCTTGAAAGAAAACCATGAAAAAAGATAGAATCACTCAAAGAATATACACCTGCAGATCTGAGGCTTCAGATCAGGCAGCCAGGAATCAGTCACAGAATAATTAAGTCTGTGGGGAGCTCTGGGGGCCCTCCATGGATGAAGTTTCCTTCTCCCTTCTGAGTTTCAGTTCCAATGTGTGACCACACCTTCATTGTAAAAGTTGGTGGGGTTTTTTCTAATCTACATTTCTCTTGCTGCAGGTTACACTTGTCTGTTACCTGTTTACTGAGCACTCAAGAAAACTCTCTCTCCTCTGCAGACCTCCATTAAGAAGCTGCAGGCAGCAATGAGTTCTCCCTTCCACCTTCTTTTCCTCACTCTTAACAAAGCAGCTGCCCTTTCCTCTCCTTATACATATAATTCTAGAAGAATTTAGGTTGGAAGGGACCTTTAAAGGTCATCCAGTTCCACTAGACCAGGCTGCTCCAAGCCCTGTCCGACCTGGACCTAAATGTTTCCAGGGATGAGGAGCCACAAATTCTCTGAGCAACCTGTGCCAGTTGTTTCCCCATCTCCATATATAATCTGAACCTTTTAGCTTAAAACCATCACCTCTTTTATCACAACAGTCTTGCTACAAAGTTTGTCCCCAGTAGCTCATGTGCTCCAGCCCTCTTACAAACACGGTGGCTTTTGCTGCATTTACTCCACCAATCACTGCCTCTCCTGCACTAGAGAGCTCCAAAAAGAGATTTCCCCTCCTCCCACCACTGCTGAGCAAGGAGGAAACCACACCTTTAACCTCCAGCCTGGCCATGGTCCTCCCATCAGCCGTTTGGCAGCTGTACTCGCCCGCGTCGGCGCGGTTCAAGTTGTGGATGAGCAGCGTGTGCACCTTCCCCTCCTGCTTGATGCTGCACTTCTGGCTGGAGTGGATCACAGATGTGCCTTTCTTCCACTCCACAGGGACGTCAGGCTTGGACACCTCACAGGACAGGTGAGCTGTGCCACCCTCCTGCAGCTCCAGGTTGTGGAGAGCTTTCACAAAGACAACCGGAGCGGCTGCGGAGAAGAGGGTACCAACAGTGCTGCAACAGCCTCACCCACATCACCCCCAGAGCAGAGCTGGGGGTCTAGGGTTGTGTTTTGAATCAGATCAGAGAGGAACAAACAATATTGTCATGGGCTGGCTTTGAAAATCATTCGATAGAAATTAACAGGGAGGGTTTTCAGGCATTTCTTGGAGAAAATATGATCTAAAGACATCATAAGTAAAAGAATCAGTCACAGCACATTCTTGACACTCTTCAGCATTGATTCTGATTTGTGAGTAGCTGTTTGGTTTGATGGTCTTCAAAGTATGTAATTACTAATCTTCCCTCCATGGACTATTAAAAGGACCGAATCAACCAACTCAATTGTACATCTCTGACTCTTCAATGCCTAAATCAGATTAGCACAATCTCCCAAAATTTCCAAGACCCCTAATCCCAAAAGCACCTCCTCAGAAGCCAAAGAAATGTTAACAGATTGCACCAGTCCTTCTCCCTTGGATGTTGCTCACCTTGGACCTTCAGCTGTGCTGCCGACGTGTGCTGCCCGACTTTGAAACTGATGGACCCACAGTCTTCCAGGGTCACCTTCCTCAGGATCAGGCTGTGACGTGTCCCCTGGACTCTGATCTCATTCATCTCATTGGATTGCAGGGGGACATCCCCCAGGAACCACTGTGTGTCCTGAGTTGTCTCCCGGGACAGCCTGCATTCAAACACCGCGTCCTCTCCTTCGTGCGAGGTGACGTCCTTCAGCATCTCCACTATGGTTGCTGCTGGTTCTTTATGGAAAGGTCAACAAGAGTTTGATGTCTACTTTCAAGTGATGCCTCCTGGGTTAAATATTTTGTTATGCTCTTTCTTGACAGCACTATGTTGTTGTTATTTGAAGCCCTAAATACTAAAATCGTGGGGTTGTTCAGCCTGGAGAAGAGGAGGCTTTGGGGAGACCTCATTGCAGCCTTCTAAGACTTTAAGGAGGCCTATAAAAAGGAGGAAGAGGGACTTTCCCTTTATATCTGCCCATATAAAAAGGAGGGAAGGAAAGAGGAAATGGGATACAGGAAAGAGGAAATGTTTTTAAACTGAAAGAGGAAAGGTTTAGGTTAGAAATGGGAAGAAATTACTCCCTGTGAGGGTGGTGAAGCACTAGAACAGGTTGCCTAGAGAAGTTGTGGATGCTCTATCCCTGTAAGTGTTCAAGGCCATATTGGACAGGGCTTGGAACAACCTGGTCTAGTGGAAGGTGTCCCTACCCATGGCAGGGATCTGGAATGAGATGAACTTTAAAGCCCTTCCCAACCCAAACCACTCTGTGAATTTAAATTCATGGAAATGTAGCTACACAGGCATGTAGAAATATGTTACAATCTTACATATGTAGGACTTATGCATATATATCATGCACATACATATGATAGTCTAAAAAGCATGCATTTTATACTGCATAATAAAGATTTAATATGTGTATAATCACAATCTGTGTATTGTGAAAAAACCATCAGATTTTAGCGGGTGACATCATCATTAAACCACAGAAACAGGCACTAAAGGCCCATTTCTGATTCCCTAGAGAAAACAGACCCCCTTTTATCCCTCTGAAACCACTCNGATCAGGCTGTGACGTGTCCCCTGGACTCTGATCTCATTCATCTCATTGGATTGCAGGGGGACATCCCCCAGGAACCACTGTGTGTCCTGAGTTGTCTCCCGGGACAGCCTGCATTCAAACACCGCGTCCTCTCCTTCATGCGAGGTGACGTCCTTCAGCATCTCCACTATGGTTGCTGCTGGTTCTTTATGGAAAGGTCAACAAGAGTTTGATGTCTACTTTCAAGTGATGCCTCCTGGGTTAAATATTTTGTTATGCTCTTTCTTGACAGCACTATGTTGTTGTTATTTGAAGCCCTAAATACTAAAATCGTGGGGTTGTTCAGCCTGGAGAAGAGGAGGCTTTGGGGAGACCTCATTGCAGCCTTCTAAGACTTTAAGGAGGCCTATAAAAAGGAGGAAGAGGGACTTTCCCTTTATATCTGCCCATATAAAAAGGAGGGAAGGAAAGAGGAAATGGGATACAGGAAAGAGGAAATGTTTTTAAACTGAAAGGGGAAAGGTTTAGGTTAGAAATGGGAAGAAATTACTCCCTGTGAGGGTGGTGAAGCACTAGAACAGGTTGCCTAGAGAAGTTGTGGATGCTCTATCCCTGTAAGTGTTCAAGGCCATATTGGACAGGGCTTGGAACAACCTGGTCTAGTGGAAGGTGTCCCTACCCATGGCAGGGATCTGGAATGAGATGAACTTTAAAGCCCTTTTCCAACCCAAACCACTCTGTGATTCTAAATTCATGGAAATGTAGACACACAGGCATGTAGTAATATGTTACAATCTTACATATGTAGGNATTTAAATTCATGGAAATGTAGCTACACAGGCATGTAGAAATATGTTACAATCTTACATATGTAGGACTTATGCATATATATCATGCACATACATATGATAGTCTAAAAAGCATGCATTTTATACTGAAAAATAAAGATTTAATATGTGTATAATCACAATCTGTGTATTGTGAAAAAACCATCAGATTTTAGCGGGTGACATCATCATTAAACCACAGAAACAGGCACTAAAGGCCCATTTCTGATTCCCTAGAGAAAACAGACCCCCTTTTATCCCTCTGAAACCACTCTCATCCCTGAGATCCCCATGACTCTCTTTGGGCAGGGGACAGTGTTTAGCTGTCAAATCACTTATTCTCATGCCCCTGCCATGGTACCAAGCTGTGCTCATCCCTTCCCCACACACAACCCCACCTTTCACGTGCACTGCTGCTGTGGTTTGCTGCTCCCCTGTGTCACAGGTGTATTCCCCAGCATCAGCTCCACTCAGGTTGTGAATGGTCAGCTCAGCCACAGACCCAGCTTGGCGCATCTTGTATTTGTCACTTGGTCTCAGCACTTTCCCGGCCTTTTTCCACTGCACTGTGGCATTTGATTTTGAGACCTCACAGCTCAAAGTGATGCTGCCTCCTTCTTCAGCTTGTTGGTTCTGGAGTGGTTGTGTGAAGGTTACAGGCAAAGCTAAACCAAGAGAAACCAGAGGGGAAAAAAATAAGTTTCTTTTCTGAAAGCGTTTGATGAAACTCTGGTGCCATTCCAAATTTGGTTCAAACTCAATTCCAAAATTCCTTTAAAACTGAAACAAGGAACGACAGAAAATGCTGGATTTTCAGGAGCTCTAAGCACTCTGCACTCCTGAAGGGTCACTGGACACTGCACAAACTGAGCACCTCAAAGGATGCTTAAGCACCAAAAAATAGTCTTATTCTAATTTTAGCTTCAGCCTTGGTTTTCTGAGTGACCAGAAAGAGGCTCTTGGGTCTCAAACTGTGAAAGCAGCTCCTGCACTTGGATCTCTCCATATTCTTTGCTCAGGACACCTTTATGCCAGCAAAGTACACCTGAACTCAAGCACAGTAGATAGAACCCTCTTAGTAGAGCCAAATCAAGGAAGTAGAGCAAGTTTCTCATCTTAAAAACAACACAACATACCTTTAACAGTTAAAGTGGCTGTTGTCTGCTCATTTCCATTATCACAGGTGTATTTGCCAGAGTCTTCCGGTTTTAAGTGAAAAATCTTTAGAGTATGGACTGTTCCCTCCTGCCTGATTTCGTACTTGGAGCTCGGGGAAATCACCTGGGTGCCCTTCTTCCACTTCACAGCAGCAGTTTGCTGGGAGAGCTGGCAGTGGAGCTCGGCTGTGCCTTCCTCCTGCAGTTCCAAGCTCTGCAGTTTCTCAGTAAAGACTGGAGGTGGCACTGAAATCACAAACACAGCAAAAGCATTTCCAGGCACCTTTGTCTCCTTTCCCTGTGGCGTTAAAGCTACAGCTGAACAGTCAAGTATAAAAAAAACCCCACTTTAATTAATGTGTAAATATTGAGGGGTTAAAAATAAGCTTCCAAGAGCAAAGGAGAAGGATGTTGGATGGAGGATTTCTTCAAAATAACGTTTAAAGAAAGTGTTTAAAGAAAGAAAGAAATACAAAAACAGATCCCAGCAACCTGATCTAGTTGAAGATGTCCCTGCTCAATGCAGGTCCCTTCCAACCCAAACCATTCTATGATCCTAAAAAAAAAAAAGCCATGAGAATTCCAGGTTTTTTAATCCAACTACTGAGGCCAACATGAGAATTTCTGAATTACTTTCAGGACCCTGGTGACATATCCACTGTCTATCCACAGTGTTTGCAGTCAGATCACATCAGTACATCACATGTGCTCTGAAGCACAAGAACCCCACTAACATCAGCTAACAAAGAGTGAATCTACTGTCAGCAAAACTTCATCTGCTTTCCCTTTTCCTGTCCCACAGCACAGAGAGCCCTCACCTTTCACTGTCAGCTCTGCCGTGGACGTGTGGGGTCCCACCCGGAAAGTGATGGTGCCAATGTCCTGCTCTGTCACTTTCCTTAACGTCAGGGTGTGAATCTTCCCCTTTTCCACTGAGATCTCATTCATTTCGTTGTTCTGCAGAGCAACATCCTGCAGCTTCCACTCCACATCCCTGGCGTTCTCGTGGGAAACCTGGCACCGAAACGTGACATCGTCCCCCTCGAACACCGCCACGTCCTTCAGGCCGCTCACAATGGTCACATCAGGCTCTGCAGACAGTCAGAAATGGCAAATGGAAGGGCATCAAAGCATAGGATCATTAATAAAACAGGTGGGAGTGGGCTTTTGGAGGTCACCTGGTCACCAGCACTGCTGGAAGCAGGGCCAGCTTGCAGAGGTCACTCAGCACCTTGTCCTACAAAGACCCCCAAGGATGGAGACACAGCACAGCCTCCCAAATCACATTTTGAACTCTGCTTTCAGTGCACTTGGTAACAGGGCAAGTAACTTTGGGGTAGTGTTTTTATCACTTGTCCTTTCTCAGAGATACATTGCATATTGATTTTTTAGTTTGATGTTTGATACTCTAATTGGGTGAACAAGAATAAGTGCTGGATGACAAAATCAGGATTTTAAGGTTTGTTACATTTGCTCTTAAACATCTTCACAGAATAACATTAAAACCCAATCCTCTCCATTGTGTTTTTGGAAACAGGACTGCATTTACTCCGTGCTGATACTCCAGATGTCTTGAGGGTCTGGTTGGTTTTGTGTTCTCAGCAGGACTCACTGGATTAATGTGAGCACAGAGTATTTGCACTTCAGTTTGCTGGAGTCCTGCTTTTGGGACAGCTGGGCTCCTACAGATCTGTGCAAAGATCACACAGACAGCCCCCAACAGGCAGAAGCTGCATGTACCCCAAATCTGCTGAGGAATTCCAAAGGAATCATAGAATCATTAAGGTTAGAAAGCCCCTCTAAGGTCATTGAGTCCAACCATCACAAAAGCAATGAAATCTTCACCTGAGCAACCTACAACTGAGGTCACCATCTGCACAACAAATGGTGCAGCTGGGTGAAATGTAGAGAGGATCTACAACCTGGAGTAGCCTGTGGAGATGCTGGCAGTGTTTGTTCCACACCAGTGGTCCAACCTGAACTCAAGCTCTGTAATGACATTAAGGCCAGATGCAGCTGCCACGTGGCTGGAAGCTGGGGATGGACCATCTGTTCACTCCCCTGCATATGATGTCAAGCAAATATTTCAAGCCATGAGTCACAAATTACAGCTGCCTTTTCCTCTCCTGTCCACCAAGTCAATCTTTACTTCATCCACTAACTGTGAGATTTCTTTTTTATGACACCCTTCCCATGCCCTGTGTTTATCACAACAATTTATCACACTACTAATTATTACATGATGAAATCTCAGTTTCCTAAAGCAAAAACCCCCTTGCCCCAGTAAACAGGTCTTGCCTTTCACTGTCAGTTTGGCAGAGCTCGTCTCATCCCCGGCCTTGCAGGAATATTCCCCGGCATCTCCAGGCTCCAGGTGGTGAACACGGAGCTCCCTGAGGGTCCCATCCTGCCACATTTCATACTTGGAGCTGGAGTGCAGGACAACTCCATCCTTCCTCCACTCCACCTCTGCTTTGCTGATGGAAATCTCGCAGCGCAGCCTGGCTGTTCCTCCCACTTCCACCTCTTCGTTCCTCAGCTGCTGCTTCAGCTGGGGTTTGGTGGCTGCAAAGGGAGAAATAAATAATACATGATCCCTTCCCTTAAATGCCAGGTGTGCACAGCTCAGCACAGGGCACCAGTGCTCTGGTGCTGCAGAACAATTTTGCTTTAAGTGGTTATTTGAGAATAAAACCACCTTTCCCCCTGCCTTACAAATAGATCTACATTTTTTATTTCCAGACAAGAACAAGATGAGAAAGTCCCACAACTGTGTTTCTTTCCCAGAAAGTCAAAAGCATCCACATCACCCCTTTTATACATCTGCTCTGGATATTGGAAACTCCAACAACTCCAACAACTCCACAAGATTTTGATCAAGCAAAACCTGCTGTTTTCTATTCCCACAAGGCCATAAATCTGTTCATTTTTACAGAAATACTCATGATTTTCAACACCTAAATGAGGTGAAGCTTTAAGCCAGTTTCTGATTTCTCAGCTATCTTTTCAAGACATGGGATCATTATTTATCATGGATGGAAACAAGATGGGAACAAGCAGAAACCTCAGTGCTTGTGGTTCCTCTGTCTAAACAATACTGTGAGACATATAAAGCAACCACAGGGCTCTTCCACTCAGGGATGACCCTGTGGATGCTTCACTGGTCAAGTAAAGCCAAGGGATGTAGTTTGAAAGGTTGTAGTTTAGACCAAAGCCACAACTTCCTCCCAATTGTTTGAGACAACCACAAACATTTCAGAGATGGTGCTGAGATGTAGGATTAGTTATTGATTCAAGTGAGGCAGCAATGAACGCAAAGTGCTCAAAATAAAGTTCTTTTATATATATATAAAGTTCAAAATTCCTATGATGCACAACTTCTTGGATTTGTCATATTAGGAGAAGGGGTCAGTACACTGCACACTGTGCTTAACATCCTCAAAGAGGGACCCTGTCCCACAAGATCCACTTGTCATAAAGCTGAGCACAGAGCTGTTTTCCCCATTATCATCACTTTTGGAGGGGCTTATTCACAGCTAAATTAAATCCTATCTTTCACACCGTTTCACAGATGCCTTTGCTCCCCCTGGAGGCTGATGCAATGCTAACCATGCACTCTGAGCACCGCAGTGCTCTGCTGGTCTCCCGTGTCACACGTGTAATCAGAGGCATCCTCTGGCTCCACATCATGAATCACAAGCTCAGCCGTGTGACCCCTTAATTTAATCTCATATTTGGCGCAGGGGAAGAGCTCCATGGTGCCTTTCCTCCACTCCACTGCTGCGTTATCCTTCGTCAGCTCACACTGGAACTTCACTGCAGCTCCTTCTTCTGCCTCCTCGTCTTGGAGCTGCTTTTTGAAAAGAACTGGCAGTGCTAAAGAAGACAAAAAAGAAGAAGCAACAGGAGCTTTTATTGAAACCTGAGTCAAGTCTCGGTTGACACAGTTAGACTGACACTTGAGAGAACAAGATACTCTGCTTTGCACATGAGATATTCCCAGGTAGGATCCATGTTTCATAATTTGTCTGGAGCTACTTAGAGGTCTTGCTTGCACCCACAACATTTATTTCCTTTGTTCCTCGACTCAAATCCTTCCCAGGGTTGAATTCTTTGAATGAATTTGTCCTTCACTTGGTGCAACAATGATCTCAAGAACTTCAAAACTCCATGGACAGCCTTGACAGATGAGGAAGTTGTTGTCTGTCTTCTTACAGGATTTGGAAGAAAATCTTTTTTTTAAAAATATTTAAACCACATGTTACATGAAATGTCTAAATGTGAGAGCATTTTTCTTTCTTTAAGTTCTCCTCAGCCACAAAGCTAAAAAGTATTTCCTATTAGAACCCCAAACTCAAATGCAGCATTGGAAGAACAAAGTATCATCCTCATTTAAAAAGCAACAAACTAATACAGCAGATGAAATAGAAAATATTTATAGAGAAAAGAATAAAGTACTTCAAAACATTCATATTGAAACTGTTTCTTTGCCTGTTGGATGGAATCTGCTGCCTTAGGAGTCAGCTCACCTTTCACACTTAAAGCTGCCTTGGTTTCCTGATCCCCAGTGTCACAGCTGTATTCTCCTGTATCTTCCAGTTTGAGATTGTGTATTAAGAGCTCTACCAGGCAATCCCTCTGCCTCATTTCATATTTCTGGTTGGGCTGCAGCTCCACTCCTCCTTTCCTCCACTCCACTGCAGCGTTGGCTTTCGACAGCTCACAGCACAACGTGGCTGTGCTCCCTTCCTCAGACTCCTTGTTTTGCAGGGGTTGCTTAAACGTGACAGGCAGCGCTGCAAAATTCCAGAAGGAAATGTTTCAAGAGTGGTTTAGTCCAAGAAGGGCCCAACCCCACCATCACTCTTCGGAAATGATCCCATAATCATTGGGTTGCAGCTCTGCCTTGGTTGCATCTTTCTTGAATCATTACAGGAACTAAGAGCTGGGGATTGATGGGGAAGTTAGGAAAGATCTGGTCTTTCAGAATGGTTTGTGGTCTGAAGGAGTCAGGCTTTCCTAAGGAAGTGTCTCCATGCCAACTCCAGATCCTTTAGGCAAAGACAGGCCATTTCTTACACAGACCTTTGGTCCTTAATAGAGGTCTGTGAGTTTGCAATATTAAACAAAGAGGGTTTCTCCCCCAAATAAAGCTTCTATCAACATATAAAAGATTAAGTGAGTATTCAAAACACAAGGAACAGTACAGCAAAAGATGACAATGAAGTGATAAATGGGAGGGGAAATGCAAATTTCAGTCAAGGTCTTGCTCCAGAAGGCAGAAAGGCTGCAGGAAGAGAGATGCAAGTTTTCTGCAGTCAGCATTTACACCTGAAGTTCAAGGCCTCCAGTAATAACACAGCACATCTACATGCCATAGAAATCCTTTATCCCTTAATTGTTGCCTCCCTTACCATTCCAATCAGGCAGCACATCCAACTGGGCATCCCTTATGCCATTCCCACATCCAGCCATGCTCTCTGCTATCCAGGGCAGGAGGGTTCAACATATTTTGACACCATGACAACAACCAAGACCAGGCTGGATGGGGGTCTGAGCAAACTGCTCTAGTGGAAGCTGTTCCTGTCCATGACAGGGTGTTGAGATGACATTTAAGATCCCTTCTAAGGGATTCTAAGCCATTCTGTGATTTAATTGCTTTGATGCTCATTAATCCCTCAAGACACAGCAAGAAGAACCTTTCTAACCTGACCATTTTTCATGCTAAAGAGGAGCATTTATTCTGGCATGGACCAGCAGCAAAACAGATAAATGGCTGCAGAGAACACCCTTTCCCTTCATGTTCATTGAGCCAAGAGTCAACCTTCTGCCTACCATGTACAGTCACCACAGCTGTTGTCTGCTGGTGTCCAGAGTCACAGGTGTATGTTCCTGAGTCACCCACTTCTAGGTCATAAATGACCAGTTCAGCTGTGCAGCCCTGCTGCTTCATCTCATATTTCAAACCAGGGTAGAGAGTGATATCCCCTCTCCTCCACTCCACTGGAGCCTTGGCTTTGTTCAGCTCACACCTCAGTGCTGCTGTGCCACCTTCTTGTGCTTCTGTGTTCTGAAGCTCTTGTTTGAAAAGTGCTGGCAGAGCTATAAAACAGAAACATGACTTGCAAAATACTGCAGGAGGTGGGGCTTGGGAAAGAGAGAGTAGAAAGAAAATGAAAGCACTAAAAGAGCTTTTTTTTTTTTTCAGATGTCTCTGAACCTCAGTTCTCTGGGTTCTAAGTACAAGGCTATTTCCCTAGGGCTGCAATAAGAATATTTCCTCTTGTTCTGCAGATGTATTTCAAGAAGTTACATTTGCCATGAAGTGTAGGGAAGCTTAGTCTGCTCTATAATCTGAAAATGTCAGAATAGTTTTCCTACTAAAGAAGTGGCCAACTTGCAGCCCTGATAACTGAAGAAGTCTTCTGAAGATCAGCACTTGTAAAAGTTCAGACACTCTCTGAAGGCAGGGAATTTTAAGAGATCAGACTCCCCCTCAAGGCAGCCCACTTCCAGCAAAGACTATGGTTATCCTGACAGCAACATCATGAAAAAATGCACTTAATTTGGCATTGCAATTCCCATTCTCTACCTGCCTTTGAGGCTGTATAAACCATGCTATCCTGCACACTTCATCACTTGCAGTCAGGTATTTTCCTTAAGGAACACTAAACCACAGCTCTTATCTTTATTTTCAGAAAACATCAGAACTTTTGCCTTTGTTTTTACCATTGACTGTCAGACTGGCAGTTGTCTGCTGATCTCCACACACACAGGTGTAATCCCCAGTGTCCTCCACATCCAGCTCGTGGATAATCAGCTTTGCAATGGCACCCTCTTGACTCATTTTGTATTTGCTGCTTGCTTTGAGCACCTCCTGCCCCTTTTTCCACTCCACCACTGCAGATTTAGTGAGCTCACAGTGCAGAGCAGCTGTACCACCTTCTACAGCTTCAAGGTCCTTCAGCTCCCTTTTGAACTCTGGAGGCAACGCTGAAGAGTAAAAGAGGTACCACAGAGAGTGTGAGTATTCCTTAAAAAGCAAAATAATGAGGGAGAGGATGGATGGTGAAACACTGAACCCTGATCCAGTGGAACACAACGGAAAAATTCTCCCCCAGCTTCCCTGGATGATGCATCAGGGCAAGGAAAGTGAGGTGAACCAGCACAGCTGAAAGGGACCAACACCAACAGGGAACTCTTGTCCCAATTCTAACACAAGGAGGGAGCACATAAAACCCAAAGGCACACAAAACCCCAAGCAAACAGGGAGGGAGTGGGAACAAACCACAGCAACAGACACCTGGGCAGCTCTAAGGTTTGGAGGACCATCCCATGGATTACTTTACCATGCACTGTCAGGGCAGCTGTGGTGGTCTTGTCCCCACACACACAAGAATAATCTCCAGTGTCACTCAGGTCTAAATCATGGACCACCAGCTCCACCACACAACCTTCCTGCCTCATGCTGTACTTGCTGCCCGAGGTGAGCACGTGGTGGCCCTTCTTCCACTGGACAGGGGCAGATGCCTTGCTGAGCTCACAGTGCAAAGTGGCCTTTCCTCCTTCTGCTGCTTCCTCGTTGCTCATTTCTTCTTGGAAAAAGGGAGGCACAGCTGAAGGATGCAGGTAAAAAGCATTACAAACTGAGGATCTCTGCAGGGATGGGTGAGGGTGTGAGGGGGAAGTTGTGAAGGTTATGGAAGGGTGAGCATCAGCAACAAAGAGAGGGCAGAGAAATGAAAGCATCCTAGTGGGAATATACACCCTAATCCTTTGGGTTTGTGTTGGCTTCCTACCAGCCAAATTGCACTGTTGTCAACAGATTTACACCTGCTTTCTACCAATTTCCACGTCAGAAAAGCTAAGAATATCATCTCTGAGCTCCTTAGTTCACAGGTGTTGGTGTCTTCCACAAACTTCATGCCTTTGTACTCTCTCTTCCTACTTATTGAGCTGTCCTGCTGTGTCCTGAGTGTTGGCACAGCTCCTTACTCATCCTCATTCCTTCTTCCTTGAGCTAGCCTTGAAAAGGTGCTTCCAGGACTCACAGACTCTTCTTGCCCCCAAAGAAAATCTCCAGATGTTGAACCCAGCTTGTGTTCTTGTCTCAGCACGTTTTCCCTACTTAGCATAATTTTTGCACCCATTGCAAGTTATATCCTTGAAATCCTTGTGATTTTCACATGTCCCTCTATTAAATAGGTGGGGTAAAGGGATAATTCACCTGTTTAACAAGGTTGGATATCTCAGATCTCACTCCAGAGCAGTGAGACTAAGTTAAAATATCCAAGCTAGAAACCAGATGTAGCCAAATTTAGCACATTTCCCATTTCCACAACTGTTAAGCTGAAAACACCAGTTTTCTTTGCACAGCAACTGGTTCTTGCAACAAAATAAAGCCAGAAGGAGTTTGGCACCTTAGAAAGTCATTGGCCCAAGAGAAATCTAAATTTGTGCATTAGGACAGAGGTTATGGGCACAAACCCCAATATAACTCAGGACAGAAGAAATTGTAACTAACAAAGCCTTATTCTTTTTCCTTATATTAAAATGGTTGGTATTAAAAGTGCCAGAAAGGAATGGCAAAGAATAAACAGGTTTGTGTTTGAGAGAATAAATGCAGGGAAGGAAAGACCAAAGAGTAGTGGGTTTATGTGTTAGGAAAGGAATGGCAGAAGGGAAAGATGAACGGATGGAGGAACATGTTTAAGGAAAGGAAAGAAGGATGGCACAGAGAAATGCAGACTGGGATTTTCCAATCTGCACAGCCTGCAGGGGAGCAGGGGCAGGGAACATTTTCAAATGAATGGAGCTTCTGTTAATAAGGTTGAACAAACAGATGTAGAAAGTTGGACAGTTGCAGCAGAGGAGAGAGGTTTCCAGGGAGGAAATAGGAGGTTGGGATGGCTTTACCCTGGACTGTCAAGACAGCTGTAGTCTGGTGCTCTCCACACACACAGGTGTAACCTCCTGCATCCTCCTCAGCTATTTCATGGATCACCAGCTCTGCCTTGGTCCCTTCCTGCCTCATTTTGTATTTCTCACTTGGTTTGAGAACGCTCTGGTCCTTCCACCACTCCACTGGAGCAGCTTTGGTGAGCTCACAGTGCAGGGACACTTCTCCACCTTCTTCTGCTTCCTTGTCCTGTAGCTCTTCCTTAAAGAGTGGGGGCAGAGCTGAAGGGTGCAACAGGGACAAGTGGACATCAGAAAAAAAACAGAATTAAAATCCCAATTTCTTTTTTTGATATTATTTCCCCTTATTCCTTTTTTTCTTTTCAGTCCATTACAGACATCTTCAACTACAGCCAAGTTCACAAACTCCAAAAGCATCCTCCTTCAAAAATGATGTGATTTCACTCTCCCTGAGGGTCAGTCCCTTGGGTGTCTGTTATTATTGATTGTGAAAGAACAATACAGAAAAACCCAGATCTCAGATCAACAGCACTCACAAGTAACACTGTTGGATGCAGGACTATTTTACCCACACAGGTATAATTTCTTGGAAACTTGTATTCTCATATTCTGGTTTATTTTTATTAAAATATTACAACCCTATCTACATGAAAGCAGTTTTCACTATTTTCAGCTTTAAGTTGAAGTTTGAAGGGCCATTACCTGTACTAAGAATTTCAGATTCTTACTGATTCATAACCCAAAGACACAACAACCAACAGGAATCAACCTTCAGGAAAACTAATTATTAACATTTACCCCCAAAAGTGCCTTGTGTGAAGGGGTACAGGATATGAACAGTACACCCCAAATGCCTCAGGAAAATTCCACATCTCAGGAAAGCCCAGATCCTTGTTTTTGGAAGAATCTGAAGGAGACAGAACTGGTTCTCTGACCAAGTAAGTTGCTGAGAGCCAAGGACTGTTATTCCACTCAAATGAATACTTAACAATGAGAGGAGAGCAGAAACCAAGTGATGAGCTTATTAGCATAAGGATTTATTTATGGGTTAGTTTATTTAGCTCTGATTTCTCCTTTGTCCAGTTCCTGGAGAGCAGGAGGCCTGACAGACCCTACCTGTGTGTTTTGGAGAAAACTGGGGTTGACTGAAATGGACCATGGGGTTGGAGCTGGAAAAATGTAAATATCCAAGAAGAAGGGACTGGGACAGAAAGAAACATCTTGTTTCCTCCTTTCAAAGGACAGATTAATGATGACACAAAAATTTGCCATGAGCAACTCTCTCTCTCAGTAAGAAATGAGTTATAAATAGAACGAAGAGAAAGGGATAAAAACAAAGACAAGCTGCTGACCCAGGGAAGAAACAACTGAAATTTTAGAATGTTCGTCTCTAGATCTATCTATCAATTTTAATAAGGTCTTTTTACCATGAACTGTTAAGGTTGCTGTTGTCCTCTGGTCACCACACACACAGGTGTAATCTCCAGCATCTTTTACTTCCAGGCCATGAATGACCAGCTCTGCAGTGGTGCCAGACTGTCTCATTTGATATTTGTCACTTGCTTCGAGCACTTTGGGCCCGATTTTCCACTGCACTGGAGCTCCTTTGGTTAATTCACAACTCAGAGTGACTGATGCTCCTTCTTGGGCTTCATCATCCTTCAGTTCTTCCTTGAAGAGCACTGGCAGGGCTGGGAATGGAGAGTTAATAGACAGTGTATTTAAACTGAGCCATCAGCATCATGAATTATCAATTGAAGTTCAAATCTGGCCACATCAAGGGGTTGGGACTTGGAGGTTGAGGTCATTGCTACAATGATCTGGAAAACTAATTCCAGTGGTGACAGTAAGACACAGGTCAAAGTACAACAGTCTGAATGGATTCAAGGTGGATGTTAAAGGATTTCTCACAGGGACAGGACATCTCAGCTGGTCCAGGAGCATTTCCTGGGTGCTATTCCCTTTAGCTGAAGATTGTCTGCATGGTTAGACAGTCAAGTCCTCAGCTCCCTCTTCAGCAGCATCAGACCCAAACTAAACACCTGGGCAAGAAGTTCTGCTTCCCTCAACACAAATTAATTCCCAAGAGAAAGCTGAGGGGGGAACACTTTCACACAGCAACAGGATGTTTCAGACAAACCAAAAAATGGACAGTCCTCTGCATTTACCCTTCACTGTCAGAGAGGCCGTGCTCTGCTGCTCTCCACACACACAGCTGTAATCTCCTGCATCCTGCAGCTCCAGATCACAGATTTCCAGCTCAGCAAGGCCACTCTCCTGCCTCATGATGTATTTTTCACTTGCCCTGAGTGTTTTGTTCCCTTTCTTCCACGTCACATCTGCAGCCTTGGTCAGTTCACAGCGTAGAGTGGCTGTTTGGCTTTCCAGGGCTTGAAGGTCCTGCAGGGCTTCCTTGAAAAGTGCTGGCAGGGCTGGAGGTCACAAAAGGGACAGAGGACATGAAAAATGACACGTGGCACACAGGTGACAGGAGGGATGGGGTGGTACAGAGGCAGAGAACACTTCAGGGTAGAAACAGGGGGGTTTTCCCTCATAATTCTGTGACATTGGACAAAAAACACAGACAGAAGAAAAGCATCCTGGATGCAACCAGGACTTACAGAGAGCTTACAAATTCAAAGAAACAATTCAGCCACAACTAACAGCAAAATGAGCTGACAAGGAAAATCAGAAGAATACAGTTGTATGTATATATATTTTTTTTTTACCATGCACTATCAAGGCAGCCGTTGTCTCCTGCTCTCCACACACACATGTGTATTCTCCAGCATCTTTCAACTCTACATCATGGATAAGCAGCTTCATGGCTGTGCCCTCCTGCCTCATCTTGTACTTGTCACTGCCTTTGAGCCAAGAGCTGCCCTTTCTCCACTTTACTGGGGCAGCTTTGGTCAGTTCACAGCGCAGAGCAGCCTCTTGACCCTCCGTCACCTCCTGGTCCTTCAGGCTCTCCCTGATTCCTGCAGGCAGCACTGAGGATGCAATGGGAACAAGGGTTAAAATGGAGCAGAAAAACAGCCTCCTGCTGAGGGCACCAGTGTCTTCAGGCTTGATCTCACATCTGCTTTGGAGATCAGGTCCTGAAAATCTCTTTGTATGCAATAGGGGGAAGGTTTTTTTCCCCTTAAGTCTCAGAATATATAAATTAATCCTCACAGTTATGCCAAACAAAGTCAGGCTCAGAGGAGCTATGCACAGATAAAAACGAACATGGAGATAAAAATAATTCAAACCACAAGCAATGACAATTCAAACCACAACCATGAGGACACCTGGATGGAATCTGTGGGTGGGAATTACCGTGTACTGCCAAGGAAGCCGTGGATTCCTTATCCCCACACACACAGCTGTAATCACCAGCATCCCCCTCAGCCACGTTCTGGATCACCAGCTCTGCAGTCACATCCTTCTGCCTCATCCTGTATTTCTCACTAGGCTTGAGCACTGTGTGTCCCTTTTTCCACTCCACTGAAGCAGGTTTGGTCAGCTCACAGCACAGGGTGACTGTTTGACCCTCCTCGGCTTCCTCGTCTCTTAATTCCTCTTTGAAGAGAGCAGGGAGGGCTGAGAAACAGAGCAGCAAATGTTTCTGTGATAAACAGGTCAAAATAAATGAACCTGGTGTTTGCCAGTATCTCTCCATGCCTGGTTGTTGAGGTGAGGATCATCTCACGGAAGGAAGATGTTCTTTTGTATCACAGACAAAAAGGGGTCTTGTAATTTAATTTTTTTTTGAGTAAATTTTAAGACAATTCTTCTGATTGATTTAGGGATGGATGGAGAATAAACAGTAGGAATGGGAAAACTACATGTATGGTCAAAACTGTAACTTTCTCAGGGTAATCCAGCCTGGAAAATTGATACAGGAGGTTACATCATGTTCAGGAAAAAAAAAAGCTAAAGGAAAAAATTGTATGATTTAAGTTTACATGTTAAGGACATCTACAAACCTAATCCAGAGTTAGAATAAGAGTAAATAAAGAGTAAAATCAGAGAGATCTCTTGAAAGAAATAAGTATTTGAGAATAAGTATGTGAAAGATAATTGTGCAGACACCAATTAGGAAGCAGGAAAGTTCACAGATTTTAAGACAAGGAATGATGGAGAAGAACACAAGAAAATTCAAGAAATCAAATTTCAATCATCTGAGGATTGTTACCTATGGCCATGTAGGCACCAACTCAAAGGACAAGGTGGTTTAAGAGTGGAAAACTTCTCAAAGAAACAATATTAAGAGGATAAGTAGAGACCACCTCACTCCAAAGATGGTGAGGAATAACCTGCCTACACCACAAACACCTCATTGCCCCAAAACTTGAGGGGCCTATAAACTAAAATGTTTAATTTATTTTTCTAAAATAAAGTTTAATGGTAGCTAAGAAAGCAATAGGAATTCTGGCTAGGATAAGGGGAAAAATAATTAGAGAATATTTAAATAAGCTGAACATTCTCAAAGCACCTGGGTGTGATGAAATTTGTCATGGGAGATACAGGATCAATCAATATCAGACACTGAAGAAATAAAAGAGGATGGAGGCCATTTCATCTTAAATTAATTCTCTGAGAAATTTGGACTTGCCAGAGCTTTTCTCTTCCCAAAGGAGTGGAACAGTGTAATTTTTTTCTGATATAAATTGAGTTTCACTGGCAGAAAGACACAGTATATGCTGTATATTATTTTAATAAAGCTCTTCCTTCAATTTAGGTATAGGTAGAATTACAGGAGAAATGTGAAAACCACACTTGAAAAATCTGAAAACTTCAGTAGAGAATATTCAGGTGGGATTCACTCTCACAATGAATGACTTGACTTCCTCAGTACTCTGGAGTTCAGTATTATCCAGCATTTTCTTTATTGACTTGGACAATGAAATGCAGAGTTGTCATTAATTTTTCAAACAATTTCAGTGTGGGAGAGACAGAAAATGAAAGCATTTCTTTAGACTGGATTAAGATAGAGAAAACCTCAATGATGTAGTGAAAAAACAGGCTGCAGGTGAAAAATACCCTTTTCAGGAACAACCAACAGCACATATAAAAGATGGAGAAGAACAGGCAGCAGATCTGCACAGAGGCATTTGGGATTACAAGAGATCACAGAGCAAATTCAAATCAAAGAATGTAACTCTGATAAAGAAATCACCAGAATTGGGATGTATAAAATGGAATGCAAGACACACAAAGTCCTTCCACTCTGCTCCACTCTGGCAAAGCCTCACATGGAGTTGTGGAGTTCTGGTTTTGGCCACCACACTTCCAGAAAGGTGTGGATTAACTGAAGGTGGTCCAGAAAGCAACAAATATGGGCTGAAGCATAACAGACATGATCTATGAAGGAAGAGTGAAAGGATTCAAGGTTCTCACTCCAGAAAAGGGAAGGCAGAAGGGAGACATGATGAAAGTTCTAAATTCTGTAAAATAGTTTCACAAAGAGGGGAAAAAAAGCAAATATTTGTCCCTTTCTGTAAAATTTGAAACAAGAAGGAATGACTTAAAGCAGCTCAAGAAAGATTTTTGCTGAAATTAAGAAGGAATTTCAGGCAGTAATGATGACAACTTGGGGCTCAAGGATGGACTCAGTGATCCACAGAGGTCCATTCCAGGTCTGTTTTCATGGTTAAATTGGAAACAATCCCTGTTTTATTGGTAAATACAAAGACGAAAAGGTCTGGGCAGTAAAGAAATCAACTCCCTGAATTTAGACTTATTGAATTTCCAGCTGAGAAAGAGGCTGAAAACACTTTTGACTGTCCTGTGTTAATAATGAAAATAAAACTTCTCTATCTTCCAAGGAAAGTAGCCGATGAATTTGACTCTCCTACTCCATGCTGAGCGTTCTGCAACACCTGAATACAAATCTCCATTACCCTTGGTCAGAGTTATACAGAAAAAACTGCATTGAACCAAGTTTTGTTTGCATTATTTAAAACTATTTCACAATTCCACTTGAAATCTAATTTCTCTTTTAAAGACGGAAATGTTCCTGCTCAAGTCAGAAGTGAGTAAAACAGAATTAAGAGAGTAATTATGTGGCATCTTCAGCCTTGGGTGTAGTGAAGAAAACAGAAGAAAATAGGGGAAATGTTAGTCTAATCAAAGCAACTACAACTCTAAGATAAAAATAACAGTAAAAAAAAGAAAGAAAATCTGTTACCAACTGAATTAATGAGGGCAAGATTAGAGAAAGAACTCGTTGTGTGTCAGTACTGAGGCTTCCAGAGGAGAAAGGGACAAACCCCACACAGAAATCCCCCCTTTCTGTTTCCTTTACCATGCACTGTCAGTGCTGCAGTTGTCTTCTCCTCTCCACACACACAGGTATATTCCCCAGCATCCTTGACTTCCAAGGCATGGATCAGCAGCTGGGCTCTGGTACCTTCCTGCCTCAGGGTGTATTTTGTGCCAGATTTGAGCACTTTGTGCTTCTTTTTCCACTCCACAGAGGCAGCTCTGGAAAGTTCACACTGCAGAGTGGCTGTTCCACCTTCTGTGGCTTCTTCATTCGTCATCTCCCTCTCGAAGTGCACAGGCAAAGCTGGGGGGTTCAAAAGGAGCACAGTGTGTGACCGTGGCAGCTCTCCAGATGTGGTTCTCTCAGCCACATGTGACCAGCAAAGCCTTTCCTAACCAAGCAGCACTGATGAGCACTCTGAGAACCACTAAAGAGTGACTTGGGAAAGCAGGGAAACACCTTATTCAAGAAATATGAGGGGATTTTTATGGTCAAGTCCATGGCATGAAATGAAGAATCACACCAGCCTCAGCTTCTCCAGATCTTCAAGCCTGAGCCCTACCTCACCTTGGATATTGTCTGCCAGAATGGAAAATAAAACCTAACCAGAGGGTCTGAATTGTATTGGATTACAAATAATTACTTTAAAAGTTCATGAATGAACCAATAGCTGAGGACACCAATTTCTCTTTTCCATGGGACCATGAGGGGCATTTAAAGGTCCTTTCCAACACAAACTGTTCTTTAAATTCTGTACCTCCTCATATAGAGGAGAAGTTGACCATCAAATTATTCCAAAGCACTGAAAACTGTATCAAAAATACCTCAGCAACAAATTGTAATCTTCCCAATTTTAGGATTGCAACATCTTTACAGCCAACTCATCACAATAATATGATTTTCTGTTTTAAGCACCTACTACTGAATATGATCCAGTACCAAGATGAATATCTGAAATTTTTGCCATGAACAACTGAGTTGTACCTGATATTCCTGATACTGACCAGTGCATTCAGGCATTTATGTCCAACCACATACTCCTAAATCCATCACAAAAAGGGCTGCAGCTTCAAAGCTGCTCTTAAATAACAAATTAAAGGGATTATTTTCAAGCACCTATTTTTTTACTTCCTATTTTTCTTTTAATTTTTTACCATTGACTCTGAGCACAGCCGTGGTTCTCTGCTCTCCACAGCAGCACGTGTATTCTCCAGCATCTGCCAGCTGTAAATCCTGGATCAGCAGCTCAGCCACGGTGCCCTCCTGTCTCATGGTGAACTTGTCATCTTCCCCCAGGGCTGTGTCTCCTTTCCTCCAGCTCACTGCAGCCCCGGGTTTGTTCAGCTCACAGCAGAAAGTGGCTGTGCCTTTCTCGGTGCTTTCCACGTTCTTCAGCTCTTTCTTGAAGTGTGGAGGAAGGGCTGGAGATCACAGGTGAAGAGAGAGCACTTTAAAACTGAGGAATTACTGTGTCTTGATTGCTCCACTGGACTAAAACCCTTTAATCTATGAAGGTTTAGCAGCTGAGAGGCAAAAGAGGGTTTCAGGGGCATCCTGACACCTGATCCTTTGCAATCTGTCATATTGAGCATGTCACACTGATTTGGAAGTCAGTGTTGATTTGTAACAACTTTAAGAACCAGAAAAGGCTGACTTTGGACAGATGGAAAACACCTTGTTCATAAATCAGAGGGTTTTTTAACGGGATGGCCCATGGCATGAAATAGAGCACACAGCAATCTCAGCTTCTCAGCTCTCACTGACTGGAAAATCAGGGTTGTGAAACTCATTTCAGCACTCAGAGGGATGTTTTAAAGGCAATTTAAGATACAACAACAAAAAGCTGATCCCAAGATTTCAAGGAACTATGCACAGCTCTGTCTTAAAACCAGATTAAAAATTAAAATCAACACCATGCCATTTAAAATTAGAGGCTGCAGCGTTTTTGTAACTTTTCAATTCCATTCAACAAAAAAAAAACAAGTGAAATCTCAGGAATATGCTCTAAAGAAATAAATTAGTTCTATTTATGACTCCATCAAGCTCTTCATCATCCACCTCCAGATTCCATCAACAAGAGCAGGGACTGAAAAGTCTGTGTGATGCTACTTATGAATCCCAAGGGAAGGACTTTCAGAGGAAGATACTCCCAGTGGTTGGTACAGCTGTCACATCCTTTCAAAATAATAGATGGGATCAAGAACAGATGGAGATCACAGATGACAATGCAGAAAACACCTGTTAAACCCAGAGATTTTACCATGCACTGTGAGGGAAGCAGTAGTGGTCTTGTCTCCACACACACAAGTGTAATCTCCTGCATCCTGTTCCTCCAGGCTGTGGATTGTCAGCTCAGCAATGGTGTCCTTCAGCCTCATTTTGTATTTGTCACTAGGCTGGAGCAGCTCCTGCCCCTTCCTCCACTCCACAGGGGCAGGTTTGGTCAGCTCACACTGCAGAACAGCTGCCCTGTTCTCCGTGCCTTCCACAGGGACAAGATCTTTTTTGAACAGTGCAGGCAAAGCTATGGGATGTGATACAAACAGAAAGGCCATCAAAACCATTAACCAGACCCTGAGGAACTCAGGATTAGACCCTGAGGCAAGTCCTTCACTGCAACAGGAAAAATCAGTCTGGAAAAGTGCATCTCCTAGAAAATTACTGAAGAATCCACAGGGGTAATTACCACCATGGCCTGCTCCTAACACTGCACTGGGAGCAGTCCTCTCTACCTATTTCAGTCTGAAATCATCTGTCTTGGACATTAAAAACCTGGCTTTTGATTGAAAGTCATCAACCCAGGTGACAGCACTGCCAGTCAGAGACCCCTGCTTTTCCTAACACCATAATTCATCCTTTTGGCTCAGAAAATAAACCAGTGCTACATCTCCAGGTGCACTTCTAGCCACAATTTCCAAGGACATTAATGGTTCTAATATCAGGAATGCACAATTTTTCAGTGTTCAGCAAGTTGCTTTGTGATGTGTCATTAAAGTACAAAGGAAGAGACTTGCACAGAGATGAAAGTGCCAGGTCAGAGAAGGGGAGGAACAGAAATAACCTCCAGCTGGGAGAAAAGAGGAAGCAAAATGTGCAGAAAGCCTGGGAGAAGAGTTTTGCCTCCACAGTTTTCCCCTGATCCTTAGAAGCATCTTATCCTTAAGATACACCTCAAATAAAACCTATTTTTTAATCTTTTATACTGTACATGAACTGCTGCTTCTGGAGGGGCAACCAGAGCTCATGGCAGAGGTGGGAACACAATCTGTCCTGCAGAATAATGCTGAGGGTGGGGTTTTATTTAGATCCCATTTACTCAGCAGAACACACATCAGTGCTGCAAGAGGGGACAATCATTCACTCCTGAGTGGAGAAACCTCTCACTGACTGAGCTCAGCAGTTTCAAAGAACTTTCCTTCAGGTTCAGCACCAAAATTGACTGATGTCAGTGAGACACAGTGAAAGACCCTCTGAAAATAATCTTTCTGCTGGAGGTCTGCTCACTCTTGGCTCACTCTTCTTTACCTTGCTACAAAGCCATGAGTTTCAAGCTGACAGACACTGAGATGGGATGAAACAACAGCAGCAAACTGAGAAAACGCTGCAGAATCCAAACATCAAAGCAAGGGGGAAGAGAAAGAGAGAAAAGGAACACCCTTGAGACACTGCTACCACAACTGAGAACGGCTTTTTTACCATGGACTGTCAACACAGCCGAGGTCTTCTGCTCTCCACACACACAGGAATATTCTCCTGTATCCTCCACCTCCAGGTCTCGGATCAGCAGCTCTGCAGCCCCATCTTTTTGTCTCATCCTGTACTTTTCGCTTGGTTTGAGTGTCTTGTCCCCCTTTTTCCACTCCACGGGGACCCCGACCTTGCTGAGCTCGCAGTGCAGAGTGGCTGTTCCACCGTCTGTGGCTTCCCTGTTCTTCAGCCCTTCTTTGAAAAATGCAGGCAGAGCTGGAGGACAGCAATATGAGCAGTGAGATGGAAAGCTCCAAAGAGTTAAAATGATGTTTAAGTTTCTTTTTCTCTCTTATCTTGATCTGCTTTATTGAGACAAAAAACACAGATTCTCAAGAGTCTCCATGAATCAGTGTCAGGGAAGAAATGTCATCACCAGGAAAGGATTGAATGCTTACAGTAATACATAGAGGTGTTTTACATGTACTTAGAGTCACAAATCAATACAAACAGAAGTAGAAAAATATCTTTTGTCCCCTCTGAAATTTCAAGTGAAAAGAGAAACACTCATCTGAAATTTCTGGGGGGAAAGAAAATATTTTCTTATGTGACTTTTTAAACAGGGAGGGGAGGATGTTTGCTGTGTTTTCACATCCTGAAGCAAACAAAGAGACATTTTACATTTAAAAAGAAATGAAACACTGGAGTTTCATTCTGAATGTCAGTTTGAAATGAAATTGTTCATTTCAAAACACAGTGGGAAAACAAGCACTTTCACCTGAACCGACACAGCCTTTCAAAGATGTCAGGTTCAGTAAAAATCAAAGTTCTCCCTGAGAATGGTCACCCCTGAGAAGGTTGGAGCTTTTACACAGAACACCAACTGAATTCCAAAACAACTGGGCTGAGAGTATAAAAGCACCTTGTTGTCTCAGGAATGGAGTAGGGGGCATAAGATTCCATGGAATAACAAACTTGTGGAATTTTATGAAAACCTCAAAATCCCCGAGCCACAAAAATCCCTTTGTGTGGCAACACATTTGAATGGGCTTCAGCATAACAGGGAGTCTAATAAAGGAACTTTCAATGGAATAGCAAAATGATGGATCCTTTCCTTTACTTTGAGTGTGTGCCTTGCTGTGTTTGTTTTACCATGAACTGTTAGAACTGCCATAGTCTGCTGGTCTCCACACACACAGGAATAATTCCCAGCATCTGCCACGTCCAGATTTTGGATTTTGAGCTCAGCCACGACACCTTCCCGTTTCATTTGGAACTTGTCACTCGACTTGAGGGTCTTGAATCCCTTCCTCCACTCCACATCTGCAGCAGCCTTGTTCAGCTCACAGTGCAGGGTGACACTTTTACCCTCAGTGGCCTCTTGGTCTGTCAGTTCTTTGGTGAAAAGAGCAGGCAGGACTGCAGAGTAAATGCAATATGGACATGGCATCAACCCTGAGAAAGCCTGACCCAAGATCTAATCACTCCCTTATTTCCCTGAAGCCTTTCTTGGTCTCCTCCAGGATTTTGTTTCCTCCAGGATTTTGCTCTGATCTCTAACACTTCACAAGATAATTCAGCCTGATTTTTAGCTTGTTTTCCTCGTGCTTTAAAACATTCTTTAAAACCAACTCTATCTGCAAATCATATCTATCCTTTACTTTATACACCATAAAAGCAAAGACAAAAAATTAGAGGCCATATTTCAATGTGAGACCCAGAGCACTTTGTTTCCCTTGAGAAGAGCAGCAGTTGAACACAAGTACCTGATTCATGGCACTGTCTGAATTGTTATAAATAGAACCCCTTAGAGCAGAGCAGTCACAAACATGCTGTCAGTTTTCTGCAGAGATAAAATATTTGCTTTGGAAGAGTTAAGCCATAATTGGCAAAAAAAAAAAAAGCCTGTTTTTCATTAAGATCATCCTTGTGTAGCATCATAGATTAAAAACTTTTTCCTCTTAGGAGCAACAAGTGTAAAGGCACAAAAAAAGTAAATATTATTCCCATTTTTAGGTCAATCCCCGTGGGGAAACTTCTAAACAAGCAGCTGTTCTACACTAGGGAGGTTGTGTTGAGGTGGGGACCTGTGCCCCACTTGTCATTTGAGCAGAGCACCCAGGAGGACAAACATCAAGAAGGCATCAGGTGAAAGGAGAAAGAGAAGGAAGACAGGATAGGAAAATTAATCAGCAGAAGGGAAGAGAGAAAGTGAACAGGGATCAGAGGAAGCAGAAGAAAAAGAGGCAGAGGCCTTGGAATTACACAGGTTTTCTTGGGCACGTGCTGAGGATTTCTTTTTTACCATTTACTGTCAAAGCAGCCGTGGTCTGTCGGTCTCCACACACACAGCTGTAATCACCAGCGTCTGCCAATCCCAAATCCTGGATCCTCAGCTCTGCAAAGGGACCTTCCTGCTCTATTTTGTATTTTTCACTTGGCTTGAGGACCACATTCCCCTTTTTCCACTCCACTGGGGCTGATTTGCTCAGCTTGCAGTGCAAGGTGACTGCCTCCCCCTCTGTAGCTTCCTTGTTCATCAGTTCTTCTTGGAAGAGGACAGGCAAGGCTGAAGGATGCAACAGAGAAGGAATCAGCACTGGAATGAAATGAACTGGACTGTGCTCTGAGTTACTGGGCTTCACTGAACACATTTAACCAAAAATGCACTGGTTCTAGGTGTGTACTGTTGGAAGTGGGGTCAAACCTCCTAGAGAAGAAGGAAATAAATGAAAGAAAACAATATATAACACATATGTGCTTTCTCAAGGCGAAAAAAAATTCCCAAGGGAATATTCCCTTATAGGGTGACTCTGGCACCACAGAGGCAAGAACTCCAAACCCCTAAGAAACCACATTTGATCGACCAGAAAATGCTGCATTAATGCCAAATGTGCTACATTTGGGGCTCAAGGAGAAACACAGGCACATCAGTTACCATTCACTCTCAGAGCAGCTGTTGTCTCCTGGTCCCCACACACGCAGCTGTAGCTCCCAGCATCCAGCAAGTCCAGGTCTTGGATAACCAGCTCCACAAAACGCCCTTCCCGTCTCATTTTGTATTTCCCACTGGGTGTCAGCAGGTTCCCGTCCTTCCTCCACTGGATGGAGCCCCCAGGCTGGCTCAGCTCACACTGCAGGGTGGCAGTCCCACTCTCTGTGGCCTCCTCGTTCCTCAGCTCCTTTTTGAAACGGACTGGCAGGGCTGGGAGATGCAGAATGGAAAGGGGTTGCAACCCAAGACCCTGCTCAGAGGCTGAGTCATGATTTATTGTTTATTCACCCAAAGCCTTCTTCCAAAATCCTCTACCCCTGAGCACAACCTTTTTTTTTTCATAGGATTTCTAATATATTCCTAGTAAATGAAACTGTGGATCTTGGTTTGGTCATGCAGACAAATTTCGTCACTAAACTCTCCTTAACAGAAAATCCCAAGGAATCTTATATTTCCATGCTAGTTCAGGAAAAAACACAAGTGCAGGACAGCACCCTTTACTTCAGGGAAGGTAAGAAGACAACACAACACACACACACACATCCAACATTGAGCATATTAAAAGCTGATCAAGGAGGCAAACTGGGGACAGGAGTGATGTGGTAACATGAAAAAGTGGATGGATGAAAGCAACAGAAGCAGGATATGAAGGTGGGTGTCATGAGGGAATGTACAGAGAGGAGGAAGGAAAAGGTGGACAAAACCATTCCAGAGTTTCACAGGTCATTTCTGCCTTTTTACCATTCACTGACAAGGCTGCTGTGGTTTTTTGGTTGCCCACTAGACAGGAGTAGTCTCCAGCATCCTTTGGCTCCAGGTCACGGATCAGCAGCTCGGCCACTGCGCCCTCCTGCCTCATCTTGTACTTGGTACTCGGCCGGAGGAGAGTGGGCCCCTTCCTCCACTCCACGGGGGCCTCTCTGCTCAGCTGGCACTGCAGGGTGGCTGTCCCACCTTCCACAGCTTCCACCTGCTTCAGCTCTTCCTTGAAGAGCACAGAGATGGCTGAGGAGTGAAGCATTCTCAGTTTACTTGGGGAGCATCATCAGCGTTTGGTGACCACACATGGGATTTAAAGCCAAAACAAATTCTCTTGGCACACACAGCAAATCAGCTCTGACCTACCTGCACTTCCAGGACTCCACAAGAGGACACCAAGAGTTTGGGATCAAATAAAATGAGAGCATTTCCCAATAATTAGAATAGCAAACTAATTACCCTTCTGCTGCCCAAACGCTGTTGGTCATGGACACGTAAAAACTTGCTGAGAAAGTGGACAAAAAACCTGCATATTCTTTAATTAAAGGTATAGCTGAGGCCCTTCTTCCCTCTTGGCTTAGAGCTTGGACAGTCACCTCTATCCAAAGCACAATAAGATATTTCACAAGGGAAAAAAAAAGATGTTTTGTTATCAGGTATTTTTAGCATGAAGTTACCATCCCATAAAACATGATGCAGCCCAGCCAGAGCTGCCTCTTGTTTGCACTGATCCCTATTTTTCCAAACCACAAATGTGCAGGAGGTAGCAGGACCATGGCAAGAACAACAACAAATGGTCACAAGCAGGTGTCTCATTCCTACCATGGATTTTGACTTGGGCTGTGCTCTGCTGGTCTCCAGTGTCACAGGTGTATCTTCCCGCATCTTCTGGCTCTGCATTATGAATCACCAGCTCTGCCACTGTCCCCTTCTGCTTCATTTCATATTTGGCACTTGCCTGGAGCGTGGCTTCTCCCTTCTTCCACACCACGGTGGCATCAGCTTTGCTGAGTTCGCAGCGCAAGGAGACGGATTTCCCTTCCTCCATATCCGTGTTCTCCAGGGCTTGTTTAAAGAGGACAGGCACAGCTACAACACAGAACCAGGGGTGAGGACATGCCCTCTTCACATCTTCTACAAGTGCCTTGTGAGAGCTGTCACCTCTTAAAAACAGTCCTTTTCCTAAACCCTCCTTTGGTTGTGTGGCATCAACATGAATCTGCTTGGGAGAAGGAATAAATCTCTCCCCTAAGTGTTATCATCTCACTGTGGATTCTTAGGAGTGTGGAGGAAGTTTCTTTCATCTTTAATAAGGATCCTTTCAGAACCCTCTGGTCATCATCACCTATTTAATTCCCTGCTCCTGGAGGGCTCTCAAACAATATTAATATCAAAGGTCTCCCCTGCTTTCTGCTCCAGCTTTTACTCTTATTATATTTTATTTTACTTTTATTATATTACTAAATTGACTATATTTCTTAAAGGGCAGAGGGGAGTGCAGATGGCACCTGGGAGCCTTGAAAAAGGATATTTTTGGAAGTTTAGAGGTCTAAACATTAATTGCTTGGCCATTAATTGCCTGGACTTACATTTTCACATTCTTGTGCTCCAACACTACTAATCTCCACCTCTAACTCCAGTCTTAATCACAGCCATTTAAAATGTCTCTAAGGTCAGGAACTACAGCACATAAAAAATTAATCCTCTGCACTTCACTTTCTTTTTTTCCCCATTGGCAAGTTACAGATTTAAAACCCCAAATGCAGAATGTGAGATCACATGAATAAAATATATACAGGTGATCACAAGTGTGCAATATTACCTTTGAATTTTACCTATTAAAGATGGCACTGGCATAGAAAATGAATTATGTGATTTTTTTTTAATAAATCTATTAAAGATTTGATTAAAAAAGGTGTAGCAATGTCTGTAACTCCACCCACCATTGACTTTCACTCGAGCAGTGGTTCTCAGCTCCCCAGTGCTGCAGGTGTAGTCCCCAGCATCCACTGATTTGACATCTCTGATAATGAGCTCTGCCACAGTTCCTTGCTGCTTGAATTCATACTTCTCACTGGCGTGGAGAACAGTGTCTCCTTTCATCCACTTCACTGGGGCACCAGGTTTGCTGAGCTCACAGGTCAGCTTGACCTGTTTGCCTTCTTTAGCCTCCTCGTTTTGGAGCTCTTGCTTGAAAAGAAGGGGCATTTCTGGAAAAGAGCACCAGAAACGGTGAAGGAAACGCGTGAGGTTGAAAATAATTTCCCCCTTTTTGTACAAGACTTTGGTTTTGAGCTAGAAAACCACAGGAATGGAAAAGCACTGGCAAAGAGCAAACAGATTCTGACATCTCACAGCTGGCTGCCAGCACTTCAGAGCAGCAGAAAAAAAAACTGAGGCCATATGTGTATTTTCCTTTTAAGCACTGTCTGCACTATTGAAGACTTTTTGCTGCTATTACTGTTTTCATGATTAACATCAGTGGCAGATGCTGCACTGCTGTTAATGCCACAAAATATGTTGCAGAGCTGGACCACTGGCACAAAATAACATAAAACTTCACTGAGATCAACTCACAGATAACACAGAGGACACAGCAAGGGCAAAGCACTTTCTGCCACAACCAGCAGTATTGGCTTGTTGGTATAAAAAAAAAAACCCACGATGTAATATTTTATCCAACATGAACACAGATTTAAAGCCAGCACAGAAAAAAACACAGAGAGGGAAGCACAGCTGTAGGTGACTTGTCCCCTGTGAAGTTTCCTCTGTAGGCTCTGCCACAGCCTGGGGTTCAAGGCTTTCAGCTGAGTAGGGAAGGAAAACCTCAAATGAAGTGTTCATGGCAAAAAAAATCCTTCCTGAATTTTGTGGTTTTATGAATGTGCAAGTCAGCTACTGATTCGTGATGTGCTAAACCTGGGACTGTTACAGCCTGTTCTTCTGTTCCCTTTTCTCTCCACTTTGGGTCACTCAGTGTCACATGATTACTGATTGTTCATCATGGGTGAGATCCAGGTCCCACAGTAATGACAGTTCTGACATGGGCTCAGCCCAACTCTCTTGAGTTAGATAAGAGCAATAAAGGCTCATCTAAGAAGAGACCTTTTGCTTCAGCTTAAATAACAACCTTTTAGGTCATAAAATCCTAGAGCAGTTTGGGTTGGAAGGGATCTTTAAAGGCTATTTAAAGGTGATCTAATGCAAAAAGCAGGGACATCTTCAATTAAATCAAGTTGCTCCAAGTCCCATCCAGCCTGGTCTTGAACACTTTCAGGGATGGAGAATCCACCTCCTCTCTGAGCAACCTCTTATAATGTTTTACCACATCCATTGTAAAAAAACTTCCCTAAATCAACCCTCCTTCAGTTTAAAGCCATCAGCCCTTGTCCTCTCAAGCAGGACAGCACCTCCTGCCTGATCACACTCTCTGAATAAGTTTGGCTGCCTGAAGCAATTACTCAAACAAATGTGGGGGTGTGAGTTGACTCCTTGGAAAGAGCCATTAGAAATTTGATGAATTTACACATTTGAATCCTCTTGCACTGGAAACAAAGGATTCAAACACCCATTTCCTCCAAGAGCTCATTAACAAGGGCAGAAACAATGTACTTTGTTTGGCATTTGATTCAAGTAGATGAATTAAAGATTTGGAATCACAGAGAGAACACAGGATTTCTTTCTCTCATGTGTCATTCATTGTCTTTTTTTCACTTTCAAGAGACAGATTATCTGATACTGACAGATCCTGAATTATCTCTTAGGGTGGGTGGATCTATACAGAGATACCCACTGATCTCCTCTTGG
>VYZS01015447.1:40151-50660 GCA_013400695.1 Neodrepanis coruscans
CTTCCTGAATTTTGTGGTTTTATGAATGTGCAAGTCAGCTACTGATTCGTGATGTGCTAAACCTGGGACTGTTACAGCCTGTTCTTCTGTTCCCTTTTCTCTCCACTTTGGGTCACTCAGTGTCACATGATTACTGATTGTTCATCATGGGTGAGATCCAGGTCCCACAGTAATGACAGTTCTGACATGGGCTCAGCCCAACTCTCTTGAGTTAGATAAGAGCAATAAAGGCTCATCTAAGAAGAGACCTTTTGCTTCAGCTTAAATAACAACCTTTTAGGTCATAAAATCCTAGAGCAGTTTGGGTTGGAAGGGATCTTTAAAGGCTATTTAAAGGTGATCTAATGCAAAAAGCAGGGACATCTTCAATTAGATTGGGTTGCTCCAAGTCCCATCCAGCCTGGTCTTGAACACTTTCAGGGATGGAGAATCCACCTCCTCTCTGAGCAACCTCTTATAATGTTTTACCACATCCATTGTAAAAAAACTTCCCTAAATCAACCCTCCTTCAGTTTAAAGCCATCAGCCCTTGTCCTCTCAAGCAGGACAGCACCTCCTGCCTGATCACACTCTCTGAATAAGTTTGGCTGCCTGAAGCAATTACTCAAACAAATGTGGGGGTGTGAGTTGCCTCCTTGGAAAGAGCCATTAGAAATTTGATGAATTTACACATTTGAATCCTCTTGCACTGGAAACAAAGGATTCAAACACCCATTTCCTCCAAGAGCTCATTAACAAGGGCAGAAACAATGTACTTTGTTTGGTATTTGATTCAAGTAGATGAATTAAAGATTTGGAATCACAGAGAGAACACAGGATTTCTTTCTCTCATGTGTCATTCATTGTCTTTTTTTCACTTTCAAGAGACAGATTATCTGATACTGACAGATCCTGAATTATCTCTTAGGGTGGGTGGATCTATACAGAGATACCCACTGATCTCCTCTTGGGGGTTGGAATGAGATGATCTTTAATGTCCCTTCCAACCCAAACCATTCCAGGATTCCATGACTCCCAGAGAGCTCAGACATTTACTTTCCCAGAGCTGAAACCAGGTCAGATGAAGGATTTTCATGTTTTAATCACTTCAATTTATGACTGACCTCAGTGTTAGGTGACAAAGTAGGACCCAAACCATCACTCCAAAAGCCCTTGACAGTAATGTAAAATGTTTCAGAGAGGTGTGGATTCCCAGATCACAAGTAATCTCTGAGGTTTGCATCCAGGATTTCTTGTATCAAAGCTACAGGTCAAAGTTAGCAGCAAATAATTTGGTGTTTGTGACAATAAAGCCCTTGGAAAGCACCAATGATCCATAAAACTTGGTTTAAATACCTATGGACACCTGAGAGAAACTGGGATGAGAATATTCCTGCTGAAGAACATAAATAAGATCTCTCTCACATTTCAGTAAATAAGAGTAAGATTGAGGCATGATTTTCCTGAGTCCTTTTCCATGGGAGCTGATGAATTTGAACCTTCTGCCTGAACTGAGGTGCAATACAGGCTTCTCTCCTCTAGAGCAGGTCCCACCAGAACAAACCCTCTAAAATCAGGCAGATAACTCAGACAGGTCATTTAGGGTGTCTCCATAACCACTGAAAGATAAGACACCTCCAGAGACCAGATATTTAATTCCAAAATAGGCCTTGGGACAAAGAAGTTCTCTGGAAGTGCTTGTCTTCCTACACAGGTTAAACAAGCAGCCTGAGCTGGATACCAAAGTGGCCAAAATAAATCTTATCCCTCCAAGCTTAATGCTTTTTAATTCATAGAATTCCAATCATTCAGGAGACCAAAACCTGGTGATGGTACCACAGCACCACATATTAGCATTTTGCAAATGAAACCTTCCATTCCCCTTCAGAAAAAAAAAAAAAATCACCATTTGCATTTCTGTAGTTTGGCAAAATTCAGGCAAATTTTCAAGTTTTGAAAAAAAAAATGTTCTATGAAATAAACATGGTGGTTGTGATAAATGAGACTATGGTCTGACTGTGTGTTTTATATCTCTGGGCAACGAAAAATATTTATATCTCCAGTCAGAAAACATCTCCCCAACCCCACATTCTTGGGCTGTCTGGCATTCATTGCATTTCCTTGCTATAGAGGAAAACTGACACTTCAGCTCGAACTTTTCCAGAGAAAACAATCCACTGTCAACCATGAATAGCAGAGAACACATGCAATGTTGCCTTTCAAACACTGAAAACTAAATTTAAAACTTTTTGTTACACTTTTTTTTTCCATTTAATTAACTGATTTGACCTCGTTAATCACCCCCTTATCAGCTCAGTTGAGGAAATCCAATGTAATCACTGCAGGGTAACATTCCCATCTAAGATCCAATAAACACTCCAGAGTCACCCAGGATAACAAATTGTTCATTTTCTATCCATAATTTATAAGTAAAGTTACTTATATAATGATATAAGTAACTCTCTTCTTGAACATACACAGATCTTTGTATGATGGGGATAAACTTGCAGCGATTCTGATTTTTTTTTTTTTCCACCTACCCACATTAACCCCAATCATTTCTACTCGTTCTTTCCTCTCCTGCAGTTTTTTTAGGATTGATTTACCTTTCACAACCAAACTGGCAGAGGTTTTCTTATCACCAGCTTCAAATGTAATGAGCCCCGAGTCCTTCAGTGAGAGCTTTTTCAGCGTCAGCAGGTGATATCCACCAGGCTGGGACTGGATCTCATTAAGTTCATTGGTATGAAGTGGGGTTTTATCCAAAAACCACTGCACTTTGCTATAGTCTACGGGAGAGATTCTGCACTTGAACATGGCAGATTCTCCTTCTAACACAGTGACATCCTCCAGGTCTTCTGTAATTAGCACTTTCTGGCCTGAAAGGAACATAGATATGTCAATTATTGGAAGCTGCAGTTTCTGGCATGAAAATCCACATGGAAAACTCCCCAAGGGTTTTTTCCCCCCCATGAGTTTTTCCAAGGGAAAAAAATATGTTCACGATACAAAAGACTGAAACATAATTCCCCTTGATACTGAACACAAAACCCACTCACAGGAAGAGAATATATACAGGACACACACCAAAAGAGGATGAAGACAACTCTAAAGCATCAAGAAACATAAAGCAGAACAAGTAACCAGTACAAGGCAGATCCAGTGTCATGAACTTACTACCTGGAAAGGTTGAAAAGATGAGTTTCTGACAGTGTTATTGGGCTCTGGACAGCACTAAGCAAATGATCCCACCCATGACAACCTTAAGAGCAAATATAACTTGTATTCTACAGGATGGGGACCACTGAACCCCCACCTTCTTAACCATAAACACAGTGGGAAGTGGAGAGGGTGTCTGGCTGCACCTTTGGTAAAAAAGAAACATCTGCTCTGAAGACTTACTTGCATAGATATACACCTAACTAGAAATAAAAATAAAAAATATGTAAAGCTAAGGTTGCTGCTGTATAAAAAATATCTCTGATGTTGCTAAGCTAGTACAAGGATGTTTTACTTTCAGCTTTGTGACACTGAAGTAATTTTTCCAGTCAGAAAAGCTGGTGTTAGAAACCCCACAGTGAATTCAGGTGGCTCAGAGGCTGAGGGCACAGTGGGAATTAAATACTTCTTTGCTCCTCAACACTGCTCTAACAGATGATCAGAGGGGAAGGAATCTGACTTTAGCCTTGCTTTTAGTAACTAACTATAGTAATTAGCAAGTGGGCACTGCCACTGCATCTCCAACTGACTGTTCTTGAATCATTGCTCCTGTTCTCTTCATTTTTTTTATTGATATCAGCATGAGGACTTCTCCCATCTTGGGCTTCAGCAAGGGATTTGTGAGGAATATTAACAACCAGACCTCACTCCCTCCCATCAGCACTGCCCACCACAGATCTTTTACTGTCCAGAGAGTCATGGAAAAGCTGCTGTGCTGGTTGTGCTCTTCAGCTGGAGCCTGAGGTGTTCCCTTCATCTCTAAGGTGCAGAAGGACACGGAGCACTTAAAGATTCTGGCCAGGGAGATGCTCCAAGGGCTGGAGCCCCTCTGCTCTGGAAACAGGCTGGGAGAGCTGGGGGTGTTCACTTGGAGAAGAGAAGGATTCAGAGAGACCTCAGAGCCTCTTCCAAAGCCTAAAGGGGCTCCAGGAGAGCTGGAGAGGGACTGGGGACAAGGGCTGGAGGGACAGGACACAGGGAATGGCTTCCCACTGCCAGAGGGCAGGGACAGATGGGAAATTGGGAAGGAATTCCTGGCTGGGAGGGTGGGGAGGGAGTGGGATGGATTTCCCAGAGAAGCTGTGGCTGCCCCATCCCTGGAAGTGTCCAAGGGCAGGTTGGAGCAACCTGGGACAGTGGGAGGTGTCCCTGCCCATGGCAGAGAGTAGAACTGGATGATCTTTAAATTCCCTTCCAACCCAAACCACTCTGGGATTATATGGATCACTCTTTACCCAGCACCTCTTCAAAACCACTGCTGGGAAGAGGCATCAAGGGACACAGAGAAAAGCCTGGAGGCAGAATAATTTTTCCCTTCATCTAATTGCAGGCACTCAGAATGATGCCCATCATATGTTCACACAGGAACACCAAACTCTCCTCACCATGAGCCTTTTGGGGTTAAACCACACCCAAAACACCCCAGGTGTAATTGCTTCAACCTACTTGCCATGTCTGTATTTCTGGCCACATGTTTATTTCATTGTGAGAGAGACAGAGCCAGAAATCAGTGGATCTGCTCCTCCTGTGCTGAGAAATGGATCTGCCCGTGCATGTAACATTTCCCATGGTAGAAATGGGATGCACAGTCACATTCCCCCCATTCCTACCTTGCACAACAAGCTTGGCTCTGGTCTGGGCATCCCCAATGTCACAGCTGTAAGTGTCACTGTCACTTTTCTCCAAGTTCTTTATGGTCAGCTGGAGGACTTGTCCTTTCTGTGTGATCTCATATTTCCTGCCAGACCTGAGCTCAGCCATGCCTTTCCTCCAGACCACAGAGGATGCAGCTCTCTCACTCTGGCACACAAAAACTGCAGTTCCACTCTCATTGATTTTCAGATCTGAAAGTTCCTTGACAAAATAATTGGGTTTTTCTAGAAGGGAAAAAAAAATACAATAGAGAGAAACAAACGTATTTGTTACCCAAACTAGTCCTGAGCCATACAGTGGTCTTGGATCCCCTTTTTCCCCACTCATAAAACCAAAGAATAATAAAATCATTGAGGCTGAAAAAGACCCTTAAGATCATCAAGTNCTGCCCCCACTTGTAGAATGAAAGAATAAAGAATCATAAAATAATTTAGGCTGAAAAACACCCTTAAGATCAAGTCCAAATATTAACTTAACTCTACCAAGCCCACCACTAAACCATGTCCCCCCAAGCATCCCATCTATATATCTCTGAAATCCCTCCAGGAATGGTGACTCCCCCATTTCCCTGGGCATCCTCTTCCAATGCCTGACCATCCTTTCCATGAAGAAATTTCTCCTAATATCCAACCTAAGCCTTGACCATTTCCTTTCATTCTATCAGGTGGAATGGATCTAAAAAGATCACCAGATCCACATCCAGTCACAGGACATATAAAGTAAAATATTTCCAGGAGAGGTTAATGCCATTGTCCAGGTGCTGGTGAGGTCTCATCTTCACTGATACTCAAAGAAGACAAATTCAAACTGCATGTTTTTATTGACTCATTACACAGCTCTTAAGATTCCTCAGTACCTCAAGGTGCTTTTTCATATTTTACTTTACTTTTAATCCATGTTGTTTTCTGAAAACTGAAAATTGATCCTGTCCAGGCAGAGCAACATCTCCCACAGGATATTCACTCCCTGCCAGCCCCTCCACTGACCTTGCACTGTGACTCTGGCTGTTGTTTTGGAGATCTCTGTCTCACAGGTGTATTCCCCACTGTCCTTGACTGTGGAGTCATGGATGACCAGAATGGCCCTTGTTCCCTCTTGCTGCAGGTCGAATTTCTGGCTTTTTCGGATTGCTTTGCCATCCTTGTACCACCTGATGTTCACATCAGGTTTGGACACCTCACAGCTCAGGCTGATGTCCTGCCCTGCTTGGGATGTTTTATCCTCCAGCTGTTTTGTAACCTCAGTAGGTTTTTCTGAAGAGGAAAGAAAAAACAAAAATAAGGGGCTTTGAATGAAAATCATGACCTGTGTGTCAGGGCCTCACCACCCTCACAGGGAAGAAATTCTGCTGTCTATCTAATTTTGTAGTAGATATTAATTGTAGTTATGGGTTCTCAGTAAATATTAATAATTGTTCACAGGATTTGAGAACTTGTCCTGATGGCATCAATTTCAAGGGATGTAATTTTGCCATCACTGAGGTTGCTGTGGGTGTGCAGTTATGCTCGGGTCAACCTTACTAAGTGCTATTATTTCTTCCCTGCACTGATCACCCAGAAAGCCTTGGGTGATTATCTTTGATACCCACAGTCTGGGTTCTAATCATCTGTACACACTACCCAGTGTAGTCAGTTCTCCAGTACCTACTTGAGGTCAAATATGTATTAAAAGTTTCGGCCTTTTCACTTATTTTTAAGGGAAAATCTCAGTTCTTCATGGAGAAGGGTGTGATCAGGGTGAATAAAAACAAGTGTTTACCCATATTTTGCTGACAAACCTCATGAAAACACACCAGGAAAATCAACCCCCAGAACTTTTTTGATCTTGTTACCTTTCACAACCAGAGAAGCTTTGGAGGTCAGGCCACGGGCAGTGAAGACAACTTCCCCAGCATCCTCAGGAACCACTTTTTGGATGCTGAGGGTGTATTTCCGACCTGTGTTAGAGGCTTTGAACCTCCCACCACTTTCCACTTTCCTCCCATTCAGTGTCCAGTTGAAGTCATCGATGCTTTCATGGGACAGAATGCACTCGAAGGTGCAATCCTCTCCCAGATGGATTTCGGTGTTCTTGAGTCTTTTGGTGATGCCAATGTTCAGTTCTGGGGGGTAAAAATTAGGTTAACACAAGTTTAAAAATGTGTTTATGGTGGACATGAGCAGAGTATTGATGTTTTTAGCTCCTAAGTGGTTTATCTACTGGATTTACAGGATATCACTGCATTCCTTACGGATGTCTGTGACATGGGAAGGATTTCTCAGATTTTATCCACTCAGCATCACCACAAAGTCATAGAAAAAGGGACATGTGAATCTCCTGGCTCTGCTCTGGAAGGGCTGCATGAACAGCACTCCACTCAGTGGAGAAGAGTCAAGATTCCATGAGGTACAGGGGAGAAGAGCTGTCAGAAAAGAAGCCTGAGATGATCTGTGAGGTTCTTCTCAATGTTGATGTGAGAAATAGGATGTCTGAGTTTTTTTAACTTGTTACTCCTGGTGTTCAAATCTGGCAAATCCAAAAATTTTCTTATTATCAATATGAGTTTGGAAGACATACAGTTCTTTTTCCTTCAGGCAGACACAAGGATTAGAGGATGGGATGAAATTCTGGGTTCTTCCATAGACAGTGTTGTCCTACCTTTGTGTTCCTACAATGAACTCTGAATTAATAGTTCAAAATATGACACCCTGGCTGATTGGGGGGTTTTTTGGGTTGATATTTTTTGTTGCTGATTGGGAATTTTTTGTGAGAAATTATTTGCTCTTTTAGGAAGATTTTTGCCTCTTAGGGATTTCAGGAAGAAAACATTTTCCCTGCATTCTTGGCCCCTGATTTTCACTGGAACACCAAATATACTTAAATCAAAGAGTAACAGGGGCTGTTCAGACATCACTGTGTTATGTGAGGCTTATGCAGGAATAGGTGTGAGACCCAAGTGACCAATCCCAGCCCTATTTCCAGCACCCCTTGACTGTCCACTGTCTACAACACTTACCCTGAACGCTGACCTTTGACTTGGCCACATCAGTGCCAATGTCACAGGTGTATAAACCTGCATCTGCCTTTTCAAGGTCATGGATAAGGAGGCACAGGGTCTTCCCAGACTGGATCTCCTCATACTTGTTGCTAGGAGTGATCTTCACACCATCCTTTTTCCAAACAGGTTTGACCTTCTCTTTGGAGGCTTCGCATTCCAGTTTAATCACACCCCTCTCTTCACCAAAAACATCATCCAAGGCTTTCATGAAGACAGCAGGTTTCTCTGGAGGTTAACAGGCAAAACAGAGGACAACCAGGATATCTAAGTCAAGACATTTTCAGCAACTAATAGACATTTAAAGATAGATTAATAATGGCCATGCTGCTGGTACCAAAGCAAAACTTAAACCAGTATCTCCCAGCAGCACCTGAGTCCTCCTCACCAGGGCTGCTCCCAACCCCTTCATCCCTCAGCCTGCATTGATACAGGAGCTGCACAGATGCAGCACTTTGCTCTTGGCTTTGATGAACCTGAGGGTGCACAAGAACATGTTAAACCACAGAAACTCAGTTGCATGACTGAACTTTAAGACACAGGAAGGACAGCAGCAATCTGCCTTCTCTTTGCTGGTTCAGTTCAGCCCCAGAAGTGATGCATTAAAATTCAGAGAATCATAGAATATGCTGAGTTAGAAGGGACCCATCAGGATCATGGAGTCCAACTCCTGGCCCTGTATAGGACACACCCTGTGCCTGAGAGCATTGTCCAAATGCTTCCTGAGCTCTGTCAGGCTTGGTGCTGTCACCACTTCCCTGTTCCTGTGCTCCAACACCCCCTGGGTGAAAAGGTTTCTCCTGATAACCAACCTAAACATCCCCTGACTCAGCACACCCTACCCTTTGGGGTGCACTGAAGCTCAGCTCCCTGCACTCATAAATCTTTAGAAACAACAGTTTAGAGCCCATCTACCAATTAAAGAGACCTACAAGTAAAAGAAATTGCTCTTGAGACTCTCCTGATAAGTAAAAGGATGATAAAAATCTATGAAAGATTTTGTCAGGAAAGCAGAACAATTTTCCTCATAAAAACTGCCAACTCTTTTCACTGGAGGAAAGCCCCTGCATGCTTTTTCCTCTGTCCCAGAGGGACAAAGCAGGACTGGAGCTTTGCATTGTATTACAATACAAGCAGGTGCATGGACATGGCAAATCTTGGTGCTCAAAGGAGTGTGACAAGGACCCACCTATCACCTTGAGCCTCACGCTCTCTGACACTTTGTCTGACTTCATTGTCACCGTGCCAGCGTCCTCAGGCTTCACCTGCTTCATGGTCAGCATGTAGCACTTGCCCACAGCCTTGATGTCATTGAAATTGTTGGTGTAGAGCAGAGTGCCATTGAGGAACCACTCCACATCCTCATCATCGTGGGACAGCTCACAGGAGAACACAGCACAACTGTCCTCTTCGATTTCCACGTCCTGCAGGTGTTTGAGGACTTCCACATTCCGGGCTGGGGGAAACCAAGGGGGCACCATCACCACCATTGTCAAAAAACACATGTTACCACAAACAGTTTCATAGTGTTTATTAGATGATTTAGTCTGGTCTTCTGCACATAATTTGCTCCAACATAAAAAAAAATCCATTAAAAGACTGCATTGTCTAGAACCCTCAATTCTCTTTTTACACAAAAATGTTCTTTTTTTTTCTACTTTAAAAATAAATAGATCTTTCTAAAATGATTTTAGAGTGATGCCAAAGCATCCCACAGAGCTCCAACCCCTATGTGCTACTCACTGCACACACACAAACACATTAAAACTAAATTGTCCCTGACTCACTTCTAGGGAAACTGTGACATACAGGATGAGATGAACACAATGGTTTTGGCCACAAAGACCAACTCCAAAGAGATTAAGCAACTTTCTCAGGTTTAGGGGGCAACAGGAATTTGATTCTTTTCTTTCCCAGTCTTTGGCCAGAGGTTTCTCTTTGCAGCTTCTCCACCCATGGAATGCTGTTTCTCATGGGTTAGACAACTCAGAGGAGGGTTTGGGAGTATTACATGATTTTGTTGTTCAGATAGAATAGGATCATAAAATCATTAAGTTTGGAAAAGATGTCTAAGATCATTGAGTCCAATCATTAACTCAGCACTGGCCAGGCCACCACTAAACCATGTCCCCAAGTGCCACATCCACATGTCTTCTAAATCCCTCTGGGAATGGGGACTCCACCACTTCCCTGGGCAGCCTTTTTTTCCAATGTTTGACAAAACATTCAGTGAAGAACCTCTGCAAGGCCAAACTGTTACCAAGAACTGCCCACAGACTTTTGGAAATGATTCTGTGACTCATCTCCAAGTGTTGCTAAAGTGACACAGTGAACATCTGTTCTCACAGTTTCATCAGAGGTGAAGAACTGTCTGAAACACAGTTCCATACCCAGATGAGGGAGAACATGATTATGAATTACAAATTTACTCAGATATAAAACAGCAGATATGAAATGTACACATAGAAGACATAAAAATGTGAAACGGGTATAAAAGCTGACACAGGGGTCAGGAAATGAAAACCTCAAGCAAAACCACCAGAACCAATGGGCTGCAGCAGTTTAACACAAAGAATGTTTTTAGTTAGAGGCACCAGAGGTCTAATTTTTCATATGAAATGGAC
>VYZS01015454.1:9434-25997 GCA_013400695.1 Neodrepanis coruscans
TGGTCTTTTATACAATGGGGGGTTTTGTTAGTCTTTTTTTTTTTTTTTTCCCCACAGAATAATGTATTACACTTTTGGTTGTGCTCTACTTGAGTTTTTGAAGTTTCTCTGTTTGTTCTGTTCTCTAGTGTGCATGGGCAGTACAAAAAACTTATTTAAAAAAGGAACTGGGAGGGATTTTAACTCTTGCTGATATGAGCTGATTGCTTTAGAGATAGAACTGTGATGTTCTCCATCTCTCCAGTGAATGACACATGACACTTTTAAAAAGGAGTCATTTTGTTCTAGCTGTAATGGTGTGATATAGCAATCAGTTGACTTGATGGGATTAGAGAGGGCAAAGTCAGTAGGCAGTGCCGGTGTAACTAAACCACTTCTTGTTTTAAATTGACTTCATGCTGTCTATTTTGGCAGGGCAAGTATATGACTCTGCAGCTTTCCTGGTTTCACAGACCAAGTCAGTCTGAACTCTCTGTTAGTGGAGCATATATATATATTTGTGGTAAAGCACAGGCCTTTTGATTATGTGAAAGGGAAGTGAATTAACGCAACAACTGCTGCATGTGAAAAAAATCAGATTGTTCTAGGGCCATTAACAACTTCTGTGTTGTGGGAGTGAATAGACTTTAGAAGGCAAGAGTGGGTAATGTTGCCAGAACCCTTCAGGAAATTGGTGAATAGCAGTCTGGTTTGCCATAGACCAGCCAGAGTGGAGGTCTAGGACAGTGTTTCTACAGATGATGCCCCTCTGCCTGTACTACTGCTAATTATTAGTCAGCTTCGCTGGGTCCGTGTCTCATCCATTGTCGTCAAACCTTATATTCACCATTTCATGAGCTCGTGTCATGGTGGAAATCACTTTTTTGTAACAAGAGCAATGCATTCTGAGTAAAACTAATTGTTCAAAACTTCACTGGAAACTGGTTCTGGTCTATGTTTACTTTTAACAGATGCTAGAAAGAAAATTCTCATATGCAGGTACATGTTCACCTGACTGAACTTTTTAATATAGAGACTGAATCATGATCTTAAATCTGGAACAGTGAAGTTCAGACTTGATCACAGAATAATTTAGAGGCATTGATTGCCAGCATTGAATAGACATCATGCTTCATTTGGAAGTGTTTCCATGTCTAAGTCATCTAGCTGTGTCTAAACTGTGAGCAAGAATCATGGTGGGCTTGAATGTCCTTCTAGCTAGTTAAAACACTAGCCTGGCAATAAAGCCTGCTGCAGCTCTGCAACAGCCACTCATGGAGTTAAAAACAGAATTGTACCAAGAGCGTAAACTCCATCCAGTGCAGAGGTATTCATTTCCCTATATAGCTGCAGCTCATGACAACAGGAACAGAGGTCCATTGTTCCTCCAAAGATATATGGATATCTTAATTTTTTTATTGTATTGCACACATATATCAGTTTGTATTATAGCTAAATTATATTACTGAAATAAATAATTGTTTGGAAATACTTCGTTCTTATGTAGAAGCTGTCATAACAACTTCATAGTTAAGTGAAAGTTTAACTTAATTTTCCTCCTTCCAATATGTGTAGAGGTTTCTAAACTACCCTCTTATTTGAAGCAGAAAGAATGAATTTGTCTCCTATAAATATGGGGATGTAGGTCTGCGTTTGGCAAGACTTTCTTTTGTAATGCATAAGAATATCAATGCAATTCAATTGTAGGAAAATACTAGGTTTGGAAAATAGCAGTTAACTATACTTTCCTTTTGTATTCTCATATTCCCCAGGATATCTCTTAATTGCAGATCAGAATGACCTATCACCTCTTTGTGGGAGGCTGAAAGGTCTTCAATCACCACTGTATCTGTGCCTCTTTGTCCAAGATCACAAAAGAGGTGAGTGGTGGAGCACAACTTGAACCCACACCAGCACTCCAATCGCTCATCATTACCTGTTTAAATGACTTTGGGGACTGATAGCAAAACTTTTGGAGAGCTGCTGCTTTGCTGTACAGGATCTGTCTGTTGTACAGTGTGTAAGCCACCTACTTGTGTACGATACCCCAAAACCTAAAATGTTCTTGATTGTAATCTGTGGATGTTGGAAGCACTGAAATCAATTGACCATAAACACCTGTTCAGTGGTAAGCAGGTGCATAAATGTAATGTTGCACAGGAGTGAATAGTGATAAGAGCTGCCAGATTCTGGTGGTGTGTTTAGCAGCAAGAAATTTAAAAATCAAAAAGAGTATACATTTTATTAGTTTGTAGATGTCACTGTATTGCTGTTTTGGGGAATGTATTAAGTCATGCTCAACAAGCTATTCAGCTCCTACCCATACTCTTTGCCCTGATAATAAATTAAAAAATTCAGTCTCAGAAATTTTAAATTTGTACATTTAACAGAAAATTCACTTCAACCATCATGGAGTGTTGGAGGGGGAAGAAGAGGAAAGAGAATGGAGTGGGATGTTCCTAACTTATTTTTCAAAGAGACATACCAGTACCTAAAGCATTTCTCCATCATAATCAAGTAGATTATCATTATTCACCTTGTTGTAAACATCTGACTTCATTTAGGCAATTGTGGAACAACTTGATCCTTAACCAGGGTGATGTGTAATATACATACATTTAGACCTGACCTTTACAAAAGTAGTCTTAAAAGTCAAATGTCATCCTCTTTCTAGATTGTATTCCCCTGCAACCAGGGTACTCTTAATTTGATCATATACTTGTCTAATTTTCTTTGAAATAGTTCATCAGAAATCAGTTGCTTAGGTGATTTACGCCAAATAATGCTTTGGCTTTAAACTCTGAAGCATGTAACAAAAATCTTACCAACTTACCTTCCCCACACAAAAAAAAAACCAAAACCAATACTCCAAAAGATATGGGGACTTCTGTGTCCCAACTGTCATATTAGGAATGCCTTTTGAAAACTTGTACCACACCTGAAAGTAGATATTCATGGACTCAAGTTGGGCTTGGAGGCAAAAGGCGTCCTGTCTGTAGCTTTTTAAGAGATACGTCCAAGAACTGTCCAAGTGAAGGGAAGGGTGGAGTAACTAACACATCAAACATCTTACCTTTTTTTTTCTTTTGGAGGTGGGGGGTGCAGATCAGTAAGTCTCTAACATCTTCCTCCTGGATCACAGAGGAGCTATACTGTTCCCTGACCGTGTCTACCAGTTCAAGAGACCACTTTTCCTGCAGACAATCTGTTTTACTGTTGGAAATGGAGGCAAAGACCGTCACTGTAAACATAAAGGGACTTCCACAATGGTCTCCCATGGTCCTTGTTGGTGTATATGACCATGATCTATTGATAGTGATGGCAACTTATGTCACCTAGATCTTAGCATGATGAACCTTCAGTCTTAAAGCCAGTCCTTCATACATCTGTCATACAGCTTATGAGATCTCCTAAAATCCTTATGACATCTCCTAAAATCCAACATTTTCCATTCCTGACCATAACTGCTATTTCTGGCACAAGCATGTCAAAGTGCTTTTTATTCTGTGACAGCATGCCCATCCTCTTGAATCTGAAACACGATTGGTTTGTGAGAATTCACAAAACTGGTTGTAGCCATGCCACAGTAGTTTGTGTAAGAAGTGTTTTCTCCTACCCAGAAGCCACAGCACTGCTTTTGACTACATAAGTTAGACACCTAGAAAGATTCAGATTTTAATTTTAATTTGCTTTTCTTTACTGCAGAGAGGAAAAAAAGCCTCACAAAAATCCCAAAACACAAAAAACAAATTAATTGGTCCTGCATTGCACAGAGGGTGATTAATCTCCTGCATTCAGGAGCATCTGTCTACTACTTCTGCTTGAATTCCTCAAAAGGCTAAGAGCATTTCTAATGGTCGTTTAAATAATAAATGCCACCACATTCATTAGGGGTGTATCAGTCGTTCTTTTTCTGCTCTGGTGCTTGTTGCATTCTATTAATATTTATTGAATTCTAGGAAATTTATCCTGAGCTAGTGGTCCACATTTCTTTTCAAGGTCACCAAATATAAATATTTTATTTATCTAATTTAGAAAAATGACATTAGATGTGATGCAGCAAGCATGACAAGAGTATGAATTAGTGGAAAGCTTCCCTCAGGAAATGTATCCAGGTACCAGTAATGGATAATTATAAGTCCAATTGCTTCTCTCTCAGCAGGTAATAAAGATACATAATGGCAATACAAACCCTCACCTGAAGGTGTGCATATGGCAATAGCAGTTAGTAGCACAATAGACTATTTACTATGAGGACACTGGAAGCATCCAAATATCTTTCTGGTATTTGGGCCCTAGGTAGGCTTATTAGAATTTCAGCTTCAAAATTTGACATGGATATGCATGTGGACTGTATGACGTTTTCAAAAGGCTTGGGGAATGAATGTGCCGAAATCCATTAGTTGCTTGATGTTGTGTTGTATGCTAGCTAAAAAAAAAAAAAACATGCCATCAAATGAGTAATTAATTTTGAGTTTTCTTACCCCTCACAGTTTTCCCTTCAGACAGGGCTCCATTAGCAACTTGTTGTGCATGTGTAGTCCAGGAGTGTTCTGTATCTTTCTCACCAGTTATGAGGTAAAGAGAAGATCCTGCTGGGATTTTGAGTTCTGACTGTTCCTGTGTATTAAGACTTGCATGCCCTTTTCTGCTTGCTTATTCAACTTCTGCACTCTTGGACTCTGTCGTCCCTGCTTTCCCTGGAGGTATAGAAATTCTTCTTATGATGATTTAATTTTGAGCAAGCACTATGCTGCCCACACTAAAAAGAAAGAAATATGATGGAGGGGTACAATTTAGAAATCAATAATTGCATTCTTGCAAATGTTGGCTGTAAGAAAAGAATGCTTCAACCATGAAAAAGCCAGTATAATGGATTTACCTCCTCAAGATGTGTGCCAAGGAACAGTTCCCCCAAACTGAATATTGAGCTGTCAAGAATCAAAGAAAACAAATGAAGTGGCATTTAATTTAATTGAATATTGTGCTTGTGGGTTTTTGTTCTTGCATTCAATTTTTAGTGTATTGTAGTCTTTTGCTATTGCTAAGGTTAAAATTAAAATTAAATGTTTACTGCTATTGTCTAGAAATATCACAGGCAAAGCACAGGCTCTAAAAAAGTGAGCATTGAATAACTGGTGGATTTTAGAAGTACTGTTTTTAAAATACACATGCATTATCTAAGGGAAGATGCTACAGGAGAATTGGATACAGAAAAGAAAGGTGGTAACTCTGAAGCTTTGACTTAAGTGGTGTGTGACCTGTGTTACTTCCTGACTTTATGCATAAGCATTCCTGTGACCTATTGTACTGGGTTTGCCTGGCAAGGTATGGTAGTGGGTGGGCTACAGGACTGGTTTCTGTGATTTGTGAGAAGCTTCCCCCATGTCCGATATACCAATGATGACAGGCTCCAAGGTGGACCCATCACTACCTAAGGTCAAGCCCATCAGCCACATGAATAACATCTTTGGGATAATGTATTCAAGAAGGGAGAACAGAAAAACCCTGCACAACAGCAACTGCAGCCAGGGAGAGAAGTGAGAATGTGTGGTATCAAGAGCTCTGCAGACATCAAGGTCAAGGGGAGCAGAGATTCATTTGCTGCCAGTGGAGGATCCCACTCTGAGGTAGGTGAGCACCCAGAGGAGGCTGTGACCCTGTGGGCAGCCTCCACTGAAGCAAGCTCCTGGCAGGATGTGTGGCCCTATGGAAAGAGGAGCCCATGCTGGGGCAGGACTTGTGACCCTGTGGGGAATCCATGCTGTAGCAGCCTCTTCCTGAAGGAATTCTTCATAGAAAGAGTGATTGGCCATTGGAATTGGCTGCCCAGGGAGGTGGTGGACTCACTGTCCCTGGACTGAACAACCTGTGTGACAGAGCAGAACCAGCATACATACATCAAGGGCACAGAGCAAGGAGCCAGCAAAGCAAGCCAGGAAGGCAGAGCAGCAGCGGTTGTTGAGTGGGTCTGAGCTGGAACCAGATCTGGAGATGTGCCTGTTATTGCAGGCAATACAGAGCATTAAGCTGGACATGGAGGAGAGACTTGATGAATTTGGCAAACAGCTGTAATAAGGCTTGGAGTCTGTCTTGTGCTTTAGCAGAGCAAAAATAATCATGGCACCTCCATTGTTGCTCTTCTCTTTTTTATCAGAAATTGTGCCTGCTACATTAATGTATATATCTCTATGCAGTACACCACATCCTCCCCTTGTTTCAAACCAACATGGAAAATATGCATGGCAAAAATATCTTTGGCAGCATGCTAAACAAGTTCTAGCATGACAAGCTCCTAAGTAAATACTGAACGGTTGCTAGCTAAAGTGAAGCATATAGTCCCTGATTTTTCAATTAACACATCCAATATATAATGATGCCTTAATTATTTTCATGTCTAAATATACTAAAAAGAAATCTGTAAGTCTGGCAATAAACTTTATCACGCACGTGATTCTCTGTATTGTCAATGGTAAGGTGGTGGTAGATTTAACTGAAATCGAAGGGAGGCTCTCATGGAAATCATATCTGAAAAAATGGGGGCTTAAATAACCTTGTCTGCTATTATATTCCATTTATTTCCAATTTAATCTCAGGTGAGCCGTTCTCAAGCAATTACTTGCCCCTTAACCAGCCTTGTGGACAGCTAGTATGCATTGGCCTTCATTAGATAGTTCTTCTAACTGCCCACACAGGGAGGCATCAGCATTCTCTGCTGTGTGGTATTTTGTTCAAACCAGGCAGCTGCCCTCCTCCTGTAGTTTTTGCAGAGGAGGCTGAGTAGTCCCATCATGAGGTCAGTGCTTGATAGATGAGATGTTTTGGATACTCTAGAGGTGCCTGCTCTCACTCTGTAGTTACAAACAAGGTAACTACCTTGAACAGCTCACCTACCAATCAGGAGGAAGCGGGGAGACGCCCATGGCTCAGCTGCTGCCTGGACTCCCAACTACCTAATGACAGCCTGATGCCAGCCTGTTCCCATGGCAGCACTCGTAATGGCCATTCATGTGAAAACGGCTGCTTCGAAAAGCACACACCTATATACAAATGAGGGATAATGGTTTGAATCGCTCAGTACTGGAATTTTTCAGACGTGCTTTGCATTCGAGCTTGTCAGGATTTTCTCAAATATTTCTAATCAGAAAAATGCCGGCTTCTTGAAACACAAACGTTTGCACATTTTCAAGAAGTCAACTACAAAAAGAAAAATCTGGCTTTTTTTTTTTTTAAGGTGTTTTCAGGTCAGCATGTGATGACTGAAAAGTTTGTCTTCTTGCCTGCAATGAATTTTAAAAGCATGTGTTACTTTGGTGATTTTAATTTTGATTAACTTATTTTGAAATTTTGATCAAATTTCAAACTAAACAATTCAAATCATATGATTGACTTCTGCTAGTACTGTGCATTTGGTTTAGAGTATGGTTTTGTGTTTTTGTAATTTCAGTATTAGTGTCAACTTGACACAGAGATTTTTTAAAATTTTATATTTTCTCCTTGGTGAGTAAAATAATGTCCTATCTATCTCCATTGAATGCAGGTTTAAATATGTTCCATTTTAGCAAAAATGTGGTTTGGGTTTTTTTCTGCCCAGTGGGAGAAAATATTAGGAAAACTCAGAATGCTTTTGAAAAGGCTTTCCTATATTTTGAAATGGAAGTCCTACTACATTTTGGGTTTTAATGCCCAAAAATGTACTTCACTTTAACATAAAGGCTATGAAGTTTTCTTCACTTTGGAGAGACTGGGGAAATCAGGACACGTCTTGGAGGATTGACATTGGTTTCTATAGTAAGAAATGTAGGCTGCTGCTAAGCCATGAAAATCAAACCACAAACCAAAGTAATTGGACTGGAGTTGCTCCAGCAGTCAGCTGCTAACTCTGAAAAATAATATACCACCTGTTGTTTAGTCTGTCAGATTAAAGAAAGTTTAATGTCTGAGGCAAAAAAAAAAATCATTACTCCAGATGGAGCACAATTTTAAAAAAAGTCCTGTGGGTGAAGATCAGCATTTGGTGCAGTAGCCTACTACTTTTCAAAAGGCAGCTTGGTACAAGCCATAGCACTCTTAATAGAAACCTGTGGACAGAGCTGTTTTCCACCTACAGAATTTTTTTTCTCTATTTGGAAGTCATCACAGATGTGTCTACCACAATTTTTTAATATAGATGCTGTACAATTGTCACTTTTTTCCCCATGAATGTTATCAGATTTAAATAAGAGGAATTAATTTTATTGCCTTACTAAGAATGTAATCAAAGATGTGTTTGATACACAGGATAAATAGTTGCTAGAGAGGAAAATGTGAAAATTCAAGGATTATTTTATTTGTGTGACCATCTGGAAGAAGGAGATACTAGCAAGGAGAGACTTTCAGAAATCAGTGGTATGAAGTAGATGAGAAGAAAGGGTAAGGTAAATCTATTGGTTGGACAGATGAGAGGACAGTGCTGGGAATATGTCTGCTTGAAGAGAGGGGAATAGGGGATGAGACAATACTTTTTGGTAGGGCTAGAAGAGAAGACTTTATTCTGAAACAGTCATATGTTCAACACCAGGGAATTTACAGGGACAGAGAGATGTGGGTCCAATTTCTGGTCTGGATCAGTCTGGGATATAAATTTGAGCTGATGGCATCCCTCACTAGAGCCCTAACCAGTAGATGTTTTGCTTGGCCATTGGACAGATAGGGAAAGTTGACTCTTAATTGCTTGCTCTTAGGGCATTTGGTGGGAATAGGGGGAAACTTGACCAACATCATACATGGGTGTATGTTTTCTAACCAGGCATGTTGGTGTACGATCATGTTGCAGACATGATGCCCTGGAGTTCATAACCAGAATGTTAAGCAGGAGCCCGTATCACAGGTGTACTGCCCCATCCTTGGGGCAGATTTGGAGATATATTAATGGAAAGTGGAAGAGAAAACACCCTATACTGGATGGGATTCATCAAGAATTGCTAGTCTTGCTTCTATCCAAGCTTTGTATTGAGCCTTTTTTCCAGTCTTGTACTTTCAGCTCCTCCTCTATTTCTTCTCCCTAATATTTTATTTTCCTTGGCTTCAGTCATCTTTTCCTTGCTTTTTTCCTTTTTAGTCCTATAATTCACAGGACTGTTGAATGAGGAAAATTAAATTCTAGAAAGTAAATTCCTGATTCATCCAGAGAGCCCTTTTAGGGAAATAATTTATTCCAGTCCAGGAGTTTTTTAGGGCATCCTCCTTTTTCTCTTAAACAAGACTCTTAGGTGGTTCCATGTCTTCTTTCTGTCATTCCTGCACCATAGCTATGCAAGTGCTAGATATCAGCTGCTCCTTATCCCTCTCACAGACTCCAAGTTTCCCTCTTGGTGACTCTCTCTCCCTGCTTTTTCCAGTCAGGTTCACCTAGCTGTGTATATTAAGGCTGGAAATCCATAGTACTACAGATCAGTGTAACTGCAGCAATCCAGTTCCTTCTGATGCTATTCCCTGGCTACGTGGACCTTGCACGTGCAATGTTCCTGCCTGTTCAACTTGCTACACCAGCAGAAAACTGGGGACTTTTTTGGTTTGCTTTTTGCTTCCTTTTTTTTTTTTGCTTTTTTGGTTTTGCTTTTTCAACAAACTGAGCAGGCTGGGCACAGGGTCAGATGTAGGACTTCACAACATGAGTTGGCACCATTACCCTTAAGAATTGGGTCTGTTCAGTCTGCTTCAAAGCCAGGCTCTCGGGTCCTTTGGTCAAAGAATGGATACCAATCTGTCAGATGGGTCCTACAGTAGCAAGAACAAGGCAAAAAAACTTGTTCCCTTATTCAGCTACAGTTTCTGTAAGAAAACAGAAGGTAATGCGAACTGAGAACAAATTGAACAGCATTGCCATCCATAATAGGTGTATATACTGGTAACTGGTGGCCTTTGAAAAGCTTTGTAGCTAGTGGTTCAACCAGCACAACCTCAGAGTGCATATTATGTATTGTTTTAAAACACTGAATTTAAAACATCTCATTTTTCACCACTTCTATTTTGCATTTCACTGTCAGTAAATATTCAAAGGCCCCAGGATATAAAGAATCCATAGGGATGCTGTAATTCTTTTTTTTTTCCCCTGCCATAGACATGAACATCAGTATAGCTGGATAAGAAGCAATAGCTTTTTCTAAGTTAAATCATTAAACCAAAGTACTTTTGTTTAAAGAACTTGGTATTCTTGAAATTTTGCAGTAGAGCAGATTTTTTTCTTCCTTTCTCTACTGCTGTTATTCCCAACTCTCCAAGAGAACAAATTTACTGACAACAGCCCCTATGTCTACTACGTTGTCCTGCTGTAAAGAGTGTTTGTCATTCTCTAAAGGCTTGTGTGTTGATGTTTTAAAGTGAGTTACATCACCCACCAGAAGGTTTAGCAGATCAGCAATGATACTTGAGAAATTCAGTGGGAGGAGGCATCTTTTAAGCCATATCTCTGTCTGCAGCACCTTCTGGCATGCTATAAATGTTTACCATTCTCAATGCCTGAACCATTTCAGGGTTATGGTCTGCTAGTGTATGGTGGAATGTCAGTAGGGAAGTAGAGCTACTTTGCCTTTGTTCTGGATGGCTTGTGCACTTTGCAGAGCTGGGTCCTACTGTGGTATGCACTCTGACAGCTTCTTTTGAAGTGGCTGCACACTCTCCATTAATAAGGGTGGTGGGCACATTTATGTAGCAGCCCCTGAAGCTAATGCAATTGTCCTGCAAGCAATACCCAAGCCACTTTTAGAGATCTTCTGCCTCAAGAAGTACTTGCAAGATTTTGAAGAAATTCAGAACTTTGAAAAGCAGATCTTAGGCGGTGACTAAGATACCAAGAGAATAGATAATGTTATATTATGCAGAGTATTCACAAATACTTCCTTACAGTCATACCGATACCACTGTAAGAAAAGCCCTCTGAATCCAAGATGCAGAGCAGTACCATAATACCTATGCTGCCTCAGACGGAAAGAATGGCTCTTGTTAGAAGAGCTTTGTGGACCTCTCCTTAGCAATACTTCACAAAAGATAAAGACTTAGCATTTGAAGGTCTTCAGCCAAAAGACTCAACAATATGAGTACATCTAGCAGTAATATTTTATCAGGTGCTAGTGCTCCATTGTAGGTGCTAGACATCATCCACCTCTCTTAGCTAATATCTGAGAGTCAAATGTCTTAGCACAAAATCTGCTAAGAAAAGAGATATGTAGCTAAAGTGCTGTTTGTAGAAACTCATGCATGTGCATCATGTGAATGAGTCTCAAAAATCGTAAATAAATAATCCCCAAATTATGCAGGATCTCAGTATTTCAGGTGGAAGAAATAGAAGAAAACTAATCTCTTGTCTTTGTCTTAATATATTGGTAAATGTTGATCTAGGCAAAGTGACAAAAGTTAAGAATTTTCTCCATGAAGGATCTAGATGGAAGATAGCCTGATTAAAAAAAAAGTGAGCCAGTAGTACACATAAATGCTATGTTGCTGCATTTTATTCCTCAAAGACTAATATTGTGCTGCATATAATAGAATAATGTGTTCCATGTTTTCATCTTCATATTTAATTCACAGTTAATTTCACACAGGAGACTGAAAACTCTCCTGAGCTATTCAAATTGATAGTGTGTGGTACAAATGGTGCTCAGGGAAAACGCTAGCCATTCCCTGGAAGTTTTGCTCCAATGGTGTATGTGGAGGACATGTAGTCTAGGTTGTATGTTGACAAATTGGTTTGATTCAAGCTCCAAAGATCTGTCTGAAAGCTTGGAGGAAGTACTTGTTTCGGTTTGAGAAGACATGATATTTGAAGACTCTAGTATATAGTATCTTTGGGAACTTGGAAATTTCTTTAATTCAGTATTACTAGTAGTTCGGTGCCTGAACACCCTAAATCTGGCCCCAAAATCTTTGTGTCTGCATTCCTGACACAACTGGACAGGTTTTTTCTTCTGAATCTTATTGAGACTAGGAGGTCTTGGTGGTTGAGATTCGTTCACATCAACAGTCAGAAGGTTTGGAGCAATATGAATTAGACTTACCAGTGCCTTTGATTTTAATGTTTGGCGTCTTTTGGCATCTGTGGCTCCTTAGATATGTTTAAAATCTGACCTCTCATCCATACACTCCTCATTTTGATATCCAAAAGTAGTATATTTCCACCACTCCCCAGGATTGTTTAGGATGATTTCACAAGCAATGAAGTCAGAAGGGATGGACACCAATCCTGCAACTTGTCTTGACACGTGAGTATCCTGCCAAATCTACTGGATAGATCAGTTTAAGGCCTCATCTAGAACATATAAAGTGCTAAGAAGTCAGGAAAAAGTAATGTAGTGGTTTGGCTTAGACCAGAGGGGAAGACAAAAGAAAAAATAACTCCTTTCCCGTGCCCAGTTTTTGTTAAGGGGTGGGGTCAGCCAAGCTGGGAAGGGGGGTGGGACCTCTGGAGTGGCCCAGGTTACCAAGGAGATACCTCTGTGCCTCAGTTTCCCATGAGCCCCTTGGCCCCCACAGGGCTCTCTGGGAAGGGACTGGGACTATAAAAACCTGAGGAAAGCAGTGCCCTCCCTCTTTCTTCCTGGGCTCTGTAGCCGGAGGCAGGATGCTTCTCCTCAGCACTGCCTGCCTGGAGGACTAACATGAACCCTGCCGTCTTCTACCTCTCTCCACGGATTTCCTAAGGTTGCCACTGCTTTCTGCTACCTGAGAAGACCCCTTAGAAGAACCTCTTCACAGACGTGCCACCTCTGAGACACTGTAGCTTCTCCACAAAGATCCTGGTTTGTGGGTGCCCAATTCTAAGCCTCTCCTGTGTTCCTGGGGGGCCCCCCTCCTCCCTCTCGGCCCCTGAGCGAGGCGCTGCTAGCCCTTTCCCACAGCGAGGGGGCTTTCCTGTCCAAGAGCACAGCACCCCTCCTTTTTTTTTTTCTCCCTCTCAGGTTACACGTGGGGTGTGTGTGTGTGTGTGTGTTTGAGTGTGTGTGTGTTTGTGTGTTTGAGTGTGTGTGTGTTCTCCCTCGGACCCTCTCCCGGCTGGCACACAGCGCCCTCTGCTGGCAGTAATAGAGTAACTGCACCCTCTGTGTCTCCAGCAGGACCCACAGCGCCTCCTGCCGATTGTAACACAGTAATTACACCCATCCATACTCACATTCCCCCCCCATATATATATTCAATAAATTGTTGTCTTCCCTATACATCTCTTGTCCGTTGATAACACCTAATATTGTCCTAAACCAGGACAAGTAGATTCAAAGGTTTTTTGTTCTTCTTGGTCAAAATGGTTCTTAAATCAAGGCAGATGTTAGTGGATCGGGCTATACTTCAGTTTCCCACAGTAACAGATCTTTTTTTGGCATTAGGAAAAATGCAAATTATTTTAATGTGGCAGGTGTTTCAACCAAATATCCTGGGATCAAACCAACATTTATCAAATAACTTGAATCACAGCTTTATGTACTCAGTGGGCATTGCCCACGAGGAGGTAATGTATCAGCAGGTAGAGAAGTTTAGAACACAAAGAAGGGGAATAATAAATCACAAATCAACAAACTCAATTGTATTAAACATGCTGCCCAGGGGTGCTTTCCTCTGGTAAAAAAAAAAAACAACAAAAAACAAAACAAAACACCAAAAACAAAAACAAACAAAAACAAACAAAAACAAACAAAACCACAAAAAACCTTATTCAGATGCAAAGTTACTATTATGAGTTTATGATCTATCGACAGTTGATTTATTTTTTAGTTTGGTAACATGAAAAGAATTGGGACCCTGAGCTCCATTTCAAATATCTGCTTGTCATATCCTTGATATTGGAAGGGATTATTATTGCTTTCAATTAAACTGAATTGTGTATGACAGAATTTTACCAAATACCGGCCTCTGAGGGGGTTGTTCTTGCTAAAATTTGAATAACATGCTATTATGAATGATGGTGTTTTAAATTAGTAAGGATACTTCAAGTAGTAAAAATAGACAGGACACTGTGAGATTTCCCAGAAGCTGACATGTTTAGCCTATTATTATATAATTGAGTTAATTTGAAAAGACACATGAGTTTCAAGGAGTTTTAATTGCAGTGCCAAATAAATTATATGCGTGGGTATGAGCAATGTGTTTTGGTTAGCCAAAATCAGAAAAATTTAACATGTTCTCTTTTTAACTTTTTAGTATCCAGGAGGATGCTGAATTTAGATTCCCCATTCTTCATGTGACTTTCCAACCCCTTATAGCTTTGTGCTGGGATCAAAATCAACAAAACCAATTAAATACAAAGTTAGGGGTGGTTGTCAATTTTGCCAGTCTAAGATGGGGCAGCAAACCTGCTAAATGAGGATTACTGCCTTGATTGTTGCTATCACTAGAAAGTCCACAGTGGTTGGCAGAGAACTCTGCTAGAGTGAGAATATCCTGGGAGTTCTTGTGCTCTGGGAACTTCATAGTTCCCTGTTCTGGATCCTTAAACATGTGGTTCCTGGCAGCTCCAAATTTTTGTCATGGGATATAATGTGTGAATAGAATGTCTCTGACACTCATGTAATGTAGCATCAGTGGCTGGTAACAGACACGGAGATCACACTGAAAACAACTTAATGCTTCCCAGAGCATAGTCCTATGTGTTTTTCATGTGTTCTGTTTCTGGAAGAAAAGTAGTGTGTTAGGATCTCTTGCTGGCACTGCTAAGATGGAATTGATCTGAGACTGTTCAGACATATGATGTAAGAAATCTCCTATGTTTTCTCCTCCCTGTTTTCTAGTTTAATGTAGTCTTTACCTTAGCTTCTTTCCCCTTATTTCTGAAGCTCTTGTACAGTTCATGCTCTGGGAAGCTAGGAGGCAAGGCACTGTTGCTTATACCTCAGCTAAAACTCTGCATGCTGAATTAAAGTTAATAGTAAAACTGCTTGCCTGTTTTCTGGTTCTGTCATTCTCTGCTTTTTCATAAGACCTTCCCTACCATTTCGATACTATAGTTTCTGTCATTGACAGCTCATAACAAAGCTTATATCTGAATGTCTCTTAATTGAGCATCCTTCAACTCTTTACTTTCTTTTTCATTTCTCAGCTCCTTTAATGCTTTCTTAATAATAGTTTTCTCTGAAGACTTCTTTTCAGGGCTTCTTTTCAAATAAATGGCTGTTGAAATGGGCTTTCCTTTTTTTTTTTTCCTTCAACATACAAAATTATCTCAATTGGCATTATGTTCAGGGAGTCAAAAGGCCAAATGTACCTTCATAAATCTGATATGAAGTATTTGAATCTCCAATCTCTTAACAGAGAGCTCAGGTTGACCCCAGAGCCCAGAATATTAGCTCTAATCGGAAATTTAGAATTTTCTGGTGCTGAATTCAATGACACATTGGTAAGGTTATTTAAGGGTAGAAAACAAATGTTTGCTGTGCCATAGCATTCCCTTCTTCTAGGTATGCATGTCTGCTCTGTTGAATGGTGAATTACAGGACGATTGTTTTAGTAACCAGTAATTTAATTCAAAACAGCACTTTTCCTGGGAGGATTTTTCTTTCCTTTTTAAAGTAGAGATGTTGACCAGGGTTTGAGTTTTTGTTCTTTCAGTACTAATCCTCCTAATGGCTTGTCTGTGGCTGCAGCACTGTCCAGTGTCTTCTTACCACCACAGCCACTTCCCACAATGTTACCCCCAGTGATTACTCAGGAGGAGCAGCAATTAACAGTAAGGCCTCAGGTCATTAATGTGGGATGCACCAGGTGAGGACTAGTGGTGTGTGGAGTCTTTGAACTTGCACAGTTATACTCAGGGTGGCACTACCTAATTTTGTGTTTAGCTTTTTTCATTAAGGTTTTGTATTCAGACTGCAATTTATTAACAGCAAATGACTGACTTTATGTGCCTTGGTCATGGAAATTTCCAGGTAAAAGTGCATTCTTTTTACTTCTTAATTTCCTCAGCAGTGGAATTCAGCATTTGCCATGCTACATCTCCAATTTATTTCTTTGCAATATCAATTATACCCTTGTTTCACCTTGTCAGGGGGCTTTATGTTTGCTTGTCCTCTTCTATCACTGATAATCAAGGATCTGATCAAATCTACATCTCTTTGTCTTGACATTGAAGTGCTTGCTGATTAATGTGAATAGAATTTTAGAGAATGCAGTAGAAAGGATGTTAATTTAGTGAGTTCTGTGTACAACATGATGTGTTAAACTCCATCCCAAATGCTTTTCTTCAATTTCCTGCTGTCTTCTATTTATCCATTCATGCGTGTGTTCAGAGCAATGTTGGTCTTCTGGGCAAGACTGAGGAAGTCAAGACTGCAGATCTGTCTCTGCCAGGGTCTTCCTGAATTCCTTCTTCCTGCTATGTTGACTACACCGATGGAATGTTAGTCCATTCTGCAAGATTTATGTCATATTGCTGTATGTGATAAGAGCACCAGACCAGTAAACTGATCCAGATGTGTGTGTTCCACTTTGTCAGCACTCTGCTCCTCTTCTGACCAGGCTATGGGCTACCCCACAGTGCAGGACAGCCACAGTTTCTGTGGACAGCTAATCTGTACCTGTAATGCCAGATGTCAAGGTTAGCCAGGAATAACATGAGCAGAC
>VYZS01015455.1:0-38163 GCA_013400695.1 Neodrepanis coruscans
TTTGGGTTTTGTTGTTTTTTGCTTCACTCACAAGTATCTTTTCTGTCTTTAGGGGTGATGCTTGCAGTCGATGCTATCATAGCTGAACTGAAGAAGCTGTCTAAACCTGTTACAACTCCAGAAGAAATTGCACAGGTTAAAAAAAAAAACACAGTAAAATGTACTCAAGTTTCACACAGATGTCTTAAGAACAAGTTTTGTGAAGTTAGGTTTAATAGAGTCATGTGCATGTGACAACTGGGCGTTTTTCTTTATACATCAAGATTCAAATTATGTTTAATTTAATTATGTTTGTGGTTACATTTTCATGTTCCTACTTTAATGTTTCCAGTATTCTGCTGGAAGTTAGTACAGAAGTAGTTTTTCACATTTGAGTTTCATTCCTAAGTGTGCTCTTAGAACACAAATTTGTGTACTTGGGAAGAACTTGTGAGAGCAAAGTTGTGTTTGTGGCTGGGAGGTGATGGCAGAGTTCTGAGGGTGTGGATGATCCCTCAGGCTGAGGTGAAGGTGCCCAAGACCCAGCTGGACAATGTGGGTTATTTCTCCCTGTGGCTGCAGAATGAGGTGGGCTGTGTGTGAGCCCAGTGCTGCCCAAGAGCAGTGAGCCCTTCCAGCAGAGATCTGGGGTCCTGCTATGGGTGTGCTGCAGTCAGCTGCCCTGCCTTGTCACATTTTAATTGAAAATGGTTGTTCTGATCATAGTGAGGAAACAAATCCCTTGTATTGTGAAATGAGATTAAATGCATTTCTGTTTCAGGTTGCCACGATATCAGCAAATGGAGATCAGGAAATTGGCAATATAATCTCAGATGCAATGAAGAAAGTTGGACGAAAGGGTGTAATCACTGTCAAGGTAAAAACTGGCCAAGATACAGATGAAGTGTCAAGTGACTGTCTCTTCTCTATTTAGGGCTGCCTTTTGTCACATGTGATGTAGCTGCTGCTGCTCATGTGCTGTATCCCACCATAATTTATCCCCAGCTCCTGTAGATCAGGGTTTGATTATTGTTCCCTCTTATATTCCTTGTATTTTGAAAAAAGGCACATGAAATTGATGTGTGGTCCAGAGCCTTTCCTTCTCTTTTGCACAGAATGCTAAAATTATTTTTGTGCTTTTGGTAGCAAGTAAGGAATCTTTTAATGTGAACTTTCTTGTGTGTAAACAGGATGGAAAAACTCTAAATGATGAACTGGAAATCATTGAGGGTATGAAATTTGACAGAGGCTACATCTCTCCATATTTTATTAATACAACCAAAGGTAAGTTAACAATAACTCAGTACCTTACAGTGGCTGTTGTAAGGTACAAATACTGGTACCTATTACAAAGACTTTGCAGTCCCTTACGCTCTGTGCCACAGCAAATAGTGCAGGGGGTCCTTCCCCATCAGAAAATGTGAACTTGTTAAAAGACTTGTAGTTTTGGGAGCTCATTTTTCCTCTCTGTACAAAATGTGGACAGTGTCCATGCTAACATCAGGCTGGCCCTGCAACACAGCAGAACAATGTAGAATTGGAAGTGGGGTCTCAGAGAAAAGAACTTGCCTCATTTTTTAATGCAGTTTAAAAATGCAGCCATTGCTCTAAAGTAGCTGTTTAAGTTAAAAGAATGCTTTTTATTTTTTTGGAATGGAATTGTTCATATAACGCATGTTGTTTCTTCAGGGCAGAAATGTGAATTCCAGGACGCTTATGTTCTAATCAGTGAAAAGAAAATTTCTAGTGTACAGTCCATAGTTCCAGCCCTTGAAATTGCCAATGCCAACCGAAAACCTTTGGTCATTATTGCTGAAGATGTTGATGGAGAAGCCCTCAGCACTCTAGTCTTGAACAGGTGAGGAATAAAATCCATTTTTTTAGACAAATACAGCTTTTTTTTATTTCCATCCTTTCAAAGGAATACCTGCAAAAGAGTGTGTTTGGTTTTTCTGTGGTGTACTGCTGTTTGTTCTCTTATCTGTGCCAAAGAAACAGCAGCTTTTGATATCACCATACTTTTTGTCAACTTGGACAGAATCTGTTTAATTTTGAGCAGAATCAGCTCAGCTCATGAAGGTTTGCTTGATTAGAGCTGTACTGAAATAGTCTGGTTTAGTAATTAAACTCAGTCTCTGAACTCATGTGGAGTGTTGCTCTCTGAATTTTTCTCTTCAGACTAAAGGTTGGCCTTCAGGTTGTTGCTGTAAAAGCTCCTGGTTTTGGTGACAACAGGAAAAACCAGCTTAAGGACATGGCAATTGCTACTGGTGGTGCTGTAAGTAATGATGTTTTAAATGGCTTATTGCTCCAAGAAATGTTAATGTTATTTGAGGGGGAAAATCAGTGTGTATTTTTAGGTCCTTGGTTTATATTTTCTGGATAGCAGGCTGTGTTCTGTCTTTAAAATGTAACAGTAACTCTAATAATTGGATCTTCCTGTTTTTTTGAATACTGAAAATTGCTGTGTAATACAGCCTTGGGCAACTGTGAGTGATAAATCTTTGTAACTGACTGAAATCATGTGATTTCTTTGCAGGGTTTAGACTCTCAAGGGGAAGGTGGAACTCCAAGGCAATTTTTTAGAAGTAGCAATGGTTTTTTGCTGTCTTATAAAACTAATTGTCTCGCAATTGCTTAAACTCAAGTGTGGCCAATATAATTTTTTTAAGTGTTTGGAATGACTTTCTTAGTACTAAACTTCATGTATACTTGATGAACTGATTCATGTCCCTTTGTGCTGCCTTTTTTTAATATGTACTTCAAAATCATAGTGTTGATATTATGAGGAGGCTGTTGAATGAAAAGTTCACGTTTCATATAACTGCAGCACAAAGTAGCAAACCAGCAAACTCTGTCCTAAAGTCAGAGAAGTGCCAAATTTTTAACTTCTCAGAATACACAGAGGTGACCAGTGACAGGACCCAAGGGAATGGCCTGAAGTTGTGTCGGGGAGGTTTAGGTTGGATATTAGATGTCCTTCACCCAGAGGGTGGTTGGATACTGGAACAGGCTGTCCAGAGAAGTGATCACAGCAGCAAGGCTGACAGTTCAGGAGATGTTTGGACAATACTTTCAGGCACATCATGTGACTCCTGGGTTTGCCTTGTGCAGGGCCAGGAGTAGGACTTTGATGATCTTTGTGGGTCCCTTCCAGCTTGGGATATTTTGTGAGGACTCTGTATTACAAATTTTACTTCTCAGGCACTTTAAATCAGTGAGCTCCATGAGTGAGAATCTGGCAGCTTTCTACAACATGAGGGCCAGTTTGTGAGGTACCTGTGTGCCTGGACTCCGTTAGAAGAGGAAGAGTTTCGTTCAAGTGCAGTAGTGTGGTTATTTTACCCCATTAGCCTCTGCTGTATGTGTTCATGTGCTTTTAGATGTATGGGGAACCTGTGAATACCAACTTTTGGTGTAATTTCTTTCAGGTGTTTGGAGAAGAGGGTTTGAACCTAAATGTGGAAGATATTCAGCCTCATGACTTCGGTAAAGTGGGCGAGGTCATTGTGACAAAAGATGACACCATGCTTTTAAAGGGGAAAGGTGAAAAGGCTCAGATTGAAAAACGCATTCAGGAGATTATCGAACAGCTGGAGGTGACCACCAGTGAATATGAAAAGGAGAAACTGAATGAGCGATTGGCCAAACTCTCTGATGGAGTAGCAGTATTGAAGGTATTAAGAAATAATGAACTAAAACTCTGCTTGGGCTTCTTGAGTGCTGAGGTACAGAAGACTGGCAGTATGGGAGAGGGGTGGGTTGGCTTTCTGGCCCTTATCAGTGCTGTTGGCTGTTTAATTTGGCAGCAGCAGTGTTGCAGCCAGCAGGGCTCTCCCACCCAGGCTCTTTATGTGGTCCTTGACACGTGGCTTGTGCTTGTAGGTGGGTGGCACGAGCGACATTGAGGTGAATGAGAAGAAGGACAGGGTTACTGATGCCCTGAACGCCACCCGCGCTGCCGTGGAGGAGGGCATTGTTCCGGGGGGGGGCTGTGCATTGCTCCGCTGCATTCCAGCACTAGATGCCTTAACTCCAGCCAATGAAGATCAGAAAATTGGTGAGGAAATCACTTGAATGTGTGTGTGGAAGTGGTGTGAGTAGACTTTCTGCTGACTTGAGGCTTTATTAGATGTAATGCGGATTGCTTTCAGTGTGTTTTTAGTTATTTGATCTTGGGAACCTCACACCCCCTGGTGTGCTGGTCTTAGCTTTACAAGGGGGAAGGAGGTTTCACTGCATCCCTGACTTGACTGTGAAAGACCCAGTAATAGTAAGGCAGCGGTACCCCCTTGCAGAGAATGGCAAATGGTTAGAATTGAGAGCTGGCTGTTACAGTCATTGCAGACAGACATAAAATCTAGTCACATTTAAGAAATTGTGTGGCAAATCAAATGGAAAAAGGCTTTGTGCCATGTTGCACATAAATACAAAGAGTAATAGTACTCCTTATTTCTACAAAACATAATAAAACTAAAACATATGTGAATATCCTGCAAAGGTTTCATTTGTTGACAGATGTCATGTCAGAGAACTTTTGCTCCTGGAACTGATACAAATAACTGCTGGTTTTGCTCAGAGGGTTCTCTGTATTGATCTCCAGCAGCACATGCAGGAATGCCTTGGCAGCAAGAGCAGTGTATGTAATATGTAGCTCTACCCACCCTTTTTCTTGCAGGCATTGAAATAATCAAGAGAACACTGAAAATCCCAGCCATGACTATTGCAAAGAATGCTGGTGTTGAAGGATCGTTGATAGTTGAGAAAATCCTGCAGAGCCCATCAGAAGTTGGCTACGATGCAATGCTCGGGGACTTTGTAAATATGGTAGAAAAAGGAATCATAGACCCAACAAAGGTAACCTAAGTGTCTTGGTTCTCACCTTTCTTTCCTCCCACCTCCTGTGATAGTCAGGAAGTATTCAATTATTTATTCCCTGTTTTTAGGTTGTGAGAACTGCTCTGATGGATGCTGCAGGTGTTGCGTCCCTCCTATCAACGGCAGAAGCAGTGGTGACTGAAATTCCTAAAGAAGAAAAGGAGCCAGCAATGGGAGGAATGGGTGGGATGGGTGGAGGAATGGGAGGTGGCATGTTCTAATTCCTGGGGGTAGGGATGCATCATGAGCTGTGCTGTTGAAAACTGACAGTTCTGACTTCAAAAAAACTTGAGCTATCAGTGTCAGAGGGTGGATAGTGACTGAAGTGAGGCTGGTGTTGAAAAATCACTGTAACCATCAGTTACTGGATTTCATTTAACACACGTGTAATTGTTTACAGTCATTGTCCATGCCTACAGATAATTTATTTTGTATTTTTTGAATAAAGACATTTGTACATTCCTGATAACTGGGTGCAAGATCCATCTACCAAGGTCCTGATTTGAACTTAATTAAGGCACTTGATATTCTATTTCAGAATTTCTTGGTGCTTGCCAGTACTAGGAAGAACTTGGAAGCCACTGTGCGTGAGACTAGACAATTGTGTACAAAGTAGGCAAATAGAGTTATGTGACCTTTATGTAATAAACTGCTCAAAAGTTACAAAATGTATCACCTTCTTCATCTGCCATAGTCATGGGAGAGCCTGGAGAGCCTGCTGCTGCTTTTAAGATTTACTAGAAATTGACACTTATGCTTGAAAAAATTACAGGGCATTTCACTCCAAGAAACATTCCTTTGTCTGGAATGTTTCTCAGAAATGCAAGTGACTTTAATTTTGGTAAGAAATATCTAAGCTGAACTGCACTACAGTTCTTTGAAATATTAAACAATGCTCTGAAAACAAGGCACGTGCACTGACTTTATTTTGCCCTGTCTATGCTGGTTGTTTCACGTGCTGGAACAGGCCCAGTCCATCTGAGGGGGTATCAAACAGGTAAGTCTAGGCTAAGGGGTTCTGGGGTGTTTTTAAATAGTTCTTTTGCTCAGGTGTAGTATGTGGCTACCTCCTAACCTTGAGCCTTCTAGTCTTCCTCTTTTGTGGTAATAGGTTGCAGAATTTAGTTTTTTTGCACTAGATGCTGCTTTACCCTTAGAATTCTTGCTTTGCTACTTACTGTGCTCTTTGAGCTGATACAGCTATAACACTGATGTGTAAAGTAATCTGCTTTCCAAACTGCTGAACAATGGTGTTCCCAAACTTGTATGTTCATCTCTGATTTCCTCAACAAGCAAAATTGCTTTACACCTTCTCAGTGCTGTAAAACTGACCTCAATCCAGCTGTCACCTTCCTCAGTTTCCTGCCCTTAATAAGAACTGTCCTTCCCCGATGGCATGTGTGACATTCCAGTTGCTCTTTCTGGGAAAGTAAATGATATGAAACCATTTGAGGGCTGTCTTTATTCTGAAGCATACTTCCCTATGTTATTTATATGCTGTTCTGTAGAAACCATATGGGTTATGGACACTTTGGAGAAGGGAGCAGCTTCAGCACCTGACTTGGAGCTTCACCTAATTTCGTTGATGAAATTTGGTAATACAAGACAGCATAGAGCAAGGTTTTAGAAATCTATTCAAACCTATTCACTTGTGTTTCTTCAGAGACTGGAAAGAATAGAAGTCAGGAATAGAAGTACTGAACATGGATTTAGTCAATACAGCCAGCACTGTTGTAATGGGCTAATAATGAAATGTTACCATGGTACTGAAATCCCCGTAAGAACTAAGGTGTTTAGTGCTCTTGTGTGCTTTTTAGTGACAGCTGGCCTTGGGTGTGCTTAGCTGCAGAAAGTGGAGGACATCTTACCCGTGCTTCCAGGGAGGCCAGTACTGTGGTCCCTTTCTCTCAAAGAGGTAACACTTCCTTGTTCTACAGTGTGGGAACTGTTTGTATTAGACGAGTGAGTAACCAAAGTGCAACGTGTAACGGTGAAGGGGTGGAGGGGGCAAGCTCAGCCTGCCAAAAAAATTCATCAGTATCTGGAGCACAGGCAGATCCACTGGGAATCACTGGTTATAGCTGAGACTTCTGCACTCAAATTACAGCACTCCTTATGTGAACCCCGTGTTTCATTTCTGACAAGTCTGGGTGTTCTGTAGAAGTTGCAGGCCAGTTCTGGAGCAGCTGGTAACTCTTCTCCTGACTTACCTCTGCCATTAATTTGGATTAAAAGTTCTGGGCAAACTGTTCCATTCCTCATGAAGCCAGAATGTCAGTTTCCCTTTGCTTGGACAAAACTGGCCAAGTTGATGCTGGTAAGTTACAGTCACACTACTAATAACTTAAACATGAGTTAATACATTACAGTGCTAAAACAAAATTCATGAACTTGGATAAGGCAGAACTTGGACCCTGATCACAGCAACCATTTGGCACGTTAAGGGCAGCCTGAGATATCTTGGGTTACAGTAGCTGCCAGTTGTCTGTTACTGATAAGGCTTTAAGTTGCACTTGATTGCAGCTTTTGAATGTTCTATATACATCTGGCTGAGCAGGTGTGTTTGGTGCAGGACAAAGCCTTACACACAGCTCAGATAAGAAATAGATGCCCTGGAGGAGGAGCATGGCACTTTGTACAAACAGGTTTATCACTGAGGTTGTTACAGTTGTCCCTTTATGTCTGATGAACTTCATGAAGCATCAGCTCCCGAGGTATGCTGGTTTCTGGGCCGTGGAGTTTGGATGCTCTTCTTTCAAAGGCAGCAACCATCTGCTTTATCACTTCATCAAAAAATAGTGTAGCAAGTTTTGAGTGTAGAAGTGAACGAAATTCAAAAGAAACCTGTTAAAGACAATAAAGAAGAATTATTTTTCCTGCATCTGCTGTTGCGGTAAAATGCTGTTAACTCTTTTCTAAAAGACTCTCCAATAAAGTCTGCAAGTAAGTTGTGGGAGAAAGAATAATCAAAACTGAGGTACAGGTGAGTTTGTCTGAAAAAAAGCTGTGTTCCTTGGCCTCAGTACTTCCCCCTGGGCTTTTCAATTAAAAGAATTGTTCCATTCAGTTCTCCAATTCATTTACCTAAATTGTCTTTTACTAATAAAAACTACATTTCAAAGCAGATTTGGGATGTTGAAAAACTACTGACAAATAGTAACTCTTATTTTTTGCACAGAATTCACTTGGGGGACTAAAGTTGCATGAAGAAAATCCTGCATGACAAGACAGCAGCCTTATAGGTAAGCTGGAGCACACCCAGAAGACTTAACAGCAGCTTGAAATAGTTACTTATTAAATACCAGTACTTTAAATCAGTCTTTCCTTATTGCTGGCAGTAGTTCTGGTATGTTCAAACAAGCAGTTTACTGCCTAAAACTACAGATTCCATTTGTGTTTGTGAACAACTCCCACTCCCAACCTGACACAGGCAGTCAGTGAAATGGATTAAGTGTTTGCTGATTTTTCAGGAATGACACAGATTTAATACCAAATGGAGCAAATACAACTTCTCCCAAATTCCTTACAAGCAGTGTATGTTATCTGCAAAGCAGCAGCACAGAAGTAATTAAACGACTTGGCCCAAAAGCCAAGTGGAGCTTCATTTACATTTGCTTGCCCTTGAGCAATGGTAAAATTAGCATGCCTTTTGCAAGTCAGGAAGTTGTCAGTCAGAGCATGCAGAGTTCTGCAGAGTGGGGATGATGAATCTGTTCAGGAATTACATACATCTTCAGGTATGGTACATTCATACACATACATTCCTGAAGTTTGCAGAGGGTGAGATTGGTGGTGTGCTTCAATATATATACGAAATCATTTCATAGCTGAAACCAAACTAGAAATGTTCCCTGCTGTACGTGTATGTCTCCTGGAATCAGATTGGCAAAACAGGATACAGTAGCTTGTGGGAACCAGCATAACCAAAACTCAAATAACATTTTCTAAAGGAAACACACTTTATTGAAATCAAATTTTTCTCTCTAATGTCTGCAATTGCACAGCGTGTTTTGAGGCTTTTGTTGTGAAATGCTCAGTCCTGTCTGCACGTGCCCAGAGGCAAGGACCAGCAGCCAGTAACTAGCCAGGGTTAAGTCCATAGGGAGGCAGCCCATGCTCAGCTGTCTGCACTGGCTTCTGCTGCCTCACAACGGGGTAAGCAGTAAGAAGTGTTCCCCCAAGACAGTGAAAATGTCCATATCCAGTGCTGGCTTTGGTATGGGGCAGAGAGGGGGGAGGGTGTTTCCTCATAGACTCCAAAAGCTCTTTTTCCTATTTACTGAAAATAATTTTCAAAGTAGAGTATTCCAGTAGATGGCAGCAGGAGTAACCTGTCTCTGTGCATTTTTGCAGCCTATTGTGATCCCCCACTTACATGCTCAATGCATTTTATAGCATAAAGGGTACGTGCTCCAAGAAAACTGTGATGACAGACAAACAGACAACATGGAAAAGCAGTAACGCCAGTGGAAAACAACTTGTCTGTGAGTAAAATCAGGCTAAATCAAATACTGGATTTAAGAGCAATAGTTTTGGGCTGCCCTAATACCTCATCATAGGTAGGGAGACAGGAAAAATCTATTATACCTGTATTATAGAAGGAAAGAGTAAGATTTACAAGACATGAAAGAAGAAAATTGAAAGCCAGGAAATCAAATTAACCAAACTGCAGGCCAAACAGGACAGAGGGGAGAATGTTAAAAACCCACCACAGTTGAAGACAATGTTTCTAGGTACTGCCCATCAGTTATGATACTTACTGAAAAATCCAACGTACATGTCCTTGGATAACCAGGGATACCTGGGCTCAAACGCCACACTGTTTCCAAGTGATTAAATAGTTTCCCATCAGTGCAGGATGCCTAAAATAAAGTTTAAAAAGTCAAGCTACAACTAGGCTTTTACAAATGTGACAGACTGGCATTACTGAAGTTTGTGTTTGTTAGACAGTGATGGTCACAGCAAAGCTGAAGCAGTTCTTACAGCAGAGCCAGCATGAGCTCCCACATGCACACTGTCATTTACGGCAGAATAACTGAAGTCCTTCTAAGGGAGAAGGGAAATTTTTGTGTTGAGTATCATAAAACAGATCTGTGGCAGGATACATAGAATATCATACGAATCATATACCAGGATTTTGAACAACACTGCTTTAAGCCCAGGATAGGGATATTTACTGAGGGTTTAGATATACTTTATTACACATACAGAATGTTTTAGATGCAGATATACATGGGTAGCTTTGAGCTATAGGAATGCTTAGTCTGAAGAAAAATGTGATTGAAGACACACTGTCTATAAATTCCAACCCAGCCAAGGTTATGTATTTTTATCTCTTCCAATCTTTTTCTATTATAAATATAGCCACAAAAAGTTAGCTCTGTGTGCCAAAAGCAAAATAAGTGAAAATAAAGACCCTATTGTCATGAAAACTATGAAGCCACCTCCTGCCAATACTTTAGTGCTTTAAAGGAGGGCTGTATGCAAGCCCTCCTGAAGCATTAGTTAAATATGGCTTGCCAGTAACTAAAACCCAATGCATAAACTGACCATTTTAAAAAAAAAAAAGTGACAAGATTTTTTTCTATAAAAGTTCTTACTGTTACCACAAGGAGCTCTGCTCCAACACGACTGCCCCCAAGGAATAGGTGTTGCTTGACTTGGAAAGCTGTGGTAAGTGTGCCATCTCAAATACCAATAAGCAGCACAGAAATACCTACGCTTATTTTCCAGGAATGCGATAATGCAGGGCCTTGCTACTTCTATGACAGAAGGGAGTAGAGGGAAGATCAAGACAAAGAGCTAGGCTTGCCTTCCCTACTGCTGCCAAAACAGCAGGAAGAATGGGAAAACTGCCACTGTGTCTCTCTTGCTCCCAATCTTATAAGTAGCAAATTCATTCCATACGTCCCCCCCAGCAAAGACTGCTGTTACCAGTCTGATTTTTCCATTGTTTAAGTGCTGCTGCTTTAAGCAACAACCCAATCCCCATTTTGTTGCCACCATGCAAAAGGTTTCTTTGCCCAGAATTACTTCAAAGGACAGTGAAATAGTCCAAGCACACAGTGGCTTCTCTAGAAATTTTCCTATAGTCATATGAACAGAATGTAAACGTCTGAGAAAAGTAATTGTAGCAGAGAAAAGGTTAATGAGTTGAGAAGGAGAAAATCTGAACAAATGGTTTTCCTCACCACTTCTGTGTTTTTTTTCCCTGAGACAGGAATGTGTCTTTTGAGTGAATTAAGAGGGGAAAAAGAGTTGGTAAGCCAACCTGATAGCTGTGTGAAAGAAAAATCCTGTCTTGTCAGGGAAAAGTTTTACTCGCTCTCAGCATGTAAAACACATATTTTCCATTGTAGCTATTCAACTTTCCTAAAAAGGGGAGAAAAATCTTTATTTTTGTTCTTTTCAGAATCAGTAAGTGTGTTAAATAAAAGCACTTTGCATATTCCTTTTCCAATTTCCATCTCCTCTGTACTTCAGAAACTCATTTTCTTTTCTCTTACTAAGAAGCCTAGGAAAAAACAGTGACATACAATATTCAAAAAATTATCTTAAACAGCAACCAACTGTTGTGATTTCCACTGATCCAAAACTGTCAGGATCTGCCACATTAAGGGAGAAGCAGTTTTGCTGTAAAGAATCTGTTCTGAGCTGTTCTTTACCAAAACAGGTTGAACATATAAGTCAAACATATAGATAGAAGATCCAGGAATCACTTACAATTTCTGCCTTGACACTTTCCTGCTTTTGAATTATTGCTCTTGAAAAGCTGTAAGGAGAAATAAAACTGCTTCTCTTCTGAAAAAATTAACTGCAAAAAATTGACTTGAAATCCACTCTTCTAGCTTCTCAGTATATCAGTTATATCAGTACACTGAATAACAAGTTCTTCAGTAGATCCTACACTTGAGGTATTTCATAGTAACTAGTTAAAATTGTAAGAAGAGAAGTAACAAGAGATAGCAACTTTGCTAAGGCAGCAGAAGCTAGTGTTGTCAAAGAACTTTTAAGTGAGTACTACTTTTGTATTTAAAGAATCGTGGACAAAATTAGAATAAAATTCCAAACAGCAATGTTATATCTTCATTAAAGGCTGCCAGCTTCTCCAGCAATGGCAGGTTAAAAAGTGATTCCCCTTCCTCCCCCTGTGGCAGGATATGTTTTAAGAGCATATTCAAATTCTCACTAATTTATCTAAAACCTTTAAAGATAAAGTAACACAAGTTGCAAAGAACTTCCACCATTAATTTTGTTTTGAAGGAAGACATTCCTGGAATATTTGAATTTCAACAAACAAAAGGAAAGTTATGGGAGGAAAAAACCAGTTACCTTAACTAGATGTGGTCTCACCAGGGTCACAACTGATGTGTATTTCTCTACTACAGGAGGGAATCCTATTTCTAGCTGTGCTTTGCAGTATCCAGAGCGCTTCGAGAGTATGTCTGACTTCTTACACCAAGGAACAAAGAGTTTGTAATTCTCCACAACAGCAACAACTTCATACATTTCCTGCATGGAATACCTGGAAATGGAAATATGAATATTACAGTTAAAGGTATTTTAACTTTAAATTCGGTATTAAAAAGCTTCAAAATTGGTACAAATGGCATAGGCAGCTGGAAGTCGGCCATACAGTCACCTGAAAATTACCACTGGTTCTGGAGATTAAAAATGCAGCTTTGCTAATTAAGAGGAAAAAAAAAATGGGGATAGTCTTTGCATAAAAAGGCAAAATACCAGCCATCTTACAACAGTAGGGTTGCTGAAAGGTGAAGCTGGTGCCTGCTACTTTCTGTAATATGTGAATACACACATATTTCAAATGAATTTTTTTCCAGCACAGCTGCATCTTCATTTAGGCAGATGTTCAATATTCCACATAAAAAATATCCACACTTCATGCCTACCAAGACAAGGTGTATCAAAACTCAAGTGCTACATTTAATAAGACATAAACACAACCGCTACCTTCCTTACATTAGCCCAAACTAAAAAGTTTAGTTACAAAAATACATGCAATGGAAAAACCTTCCAGCATCACGGAATGGTTGAGTTGGAAGGAACCCCTGGAACTCATCTTGTCCAATCCCCTACTCAAGCAGGGTATTGAAATCAGATGAAACAGTAGAATAGCAATATTTTAGTTGCTTCTACTGTAACATGGCAAAGTATTACATAGCTATGGCTTTTGATTTTTAGTTCTGACTCAGAAACAGATGGGATTAGGCATGTACTTCAATTCTTTTAAAATGAAGCATATGTTCAGCAGTACTCAGCAGTGAGTACTCTTGGACAAAGGCCCTTTTTAAGTGACAATGCAGGACGTTGCAGTTCAAGAATTATCAAACAAAGGAATGTTGAGTACAGTCAAAAAAATTACGCTAATAAAAAAGAACTCATACTATTGTGGACAAGAGATGCGGGGGCGGGGGCAGATCCCAGTATCATTAAATATACTGGACTTTTCTCACCACCTCTACAGCAAATAAGATTTTTAAATATTTTTCTCTGTGTCTTAAGGTTCTTCCTCACAAAACTAATTACTTTCCTTCTTTTAAGGAAAGAAGAAAATCTTGAGAAGTACAACGTGATGTACAAGTGAATGTTAGCAGGTGTTTGGGACAGAAGGGAAAAGAGTTTTCACACCTGTTGATTTCTTCACATTTCACTAGATGAAATTATTAGTGTATTACTCCCTGTCAAGATTGGTTTTGTTATGGAATAGAATGGTTATTTCTGATCTTTCTTTCTATGGGCCGAGGGTTTGGGGGTCCTAATTTTTAATACTCAAATTTCAGACTGGTAAAGCCTAATCTCTACAAATTCTGAAAGTCAAAACTTCTTTTTAGGTTCCAGTTGGGCAGAGTCATAGGGGGGTGTGTCAGTAGTAGGGATGGGTTCTTTAACTTCTTTTTGAACACTCTTTTGAACTTCTGCTTTGGATTAATTACAGCAAATATAAAAGCAATAAACATTTAGAGTCTCTTTACACAGTTTTATACAAACCCTATAATTCTTCTTTCAGAATACTCTTTTCTTTTATTTACTAGTTGTGCAGCAACATTGAAGAAATTCCTTGAAAAAGTATGGCTCTTTACAGGCAAAGGAGAAGTTCTGGTCGTCAGAATACCACAAGAAGCCAAGTGCCTGAAACAGTGAAAATGCTTTTAGATGTGTTTCATACCAGCAAAAAAAATAACAATGCATTCAGGTGGGACAAATAATCTATTGTATAATATTTCATAAAACATCAGTCAGATGGAAAAGCAAAGGCTCATAACAGGACAGAAACTGTCAGAAACATTTTCCTTAAGAGAAACTAGAAATAGCCCACAGTTGTGGCAGAGTGAAATACAAAGGCTCTCATCCATGGCAGCCTGGGCTCATGTACAAGTCTCATATGCACTTAATGTGCAGAACAGGCTTTCTTAATAGCAAAATCAAGGCATAGTTTGCACTACTTACCCCTTTTGGAATACACAAAGTAGAGAAGGTTTCACTTGGAGATATAAAGTTTACTGTATATAATCCCTCTGGTGCCATCCTTCTCTTAATAGGACAGTTTAATTTTGAAAGTCTTTCAGAAGGTGCATGGTTTATGCAGCTTTCAAAATTTCCTTCAGAAAATGTCACCAAAACCTTGGACACAGTGTTTTCATAAATAACACTGTAAATTACCTGTAAAAGTAACTAGTTAAAGTGTTACTAGTACTAGTTACTAGTAACGTTAATATTTCACCTGAATGTTTTCTGTTTCTGAACGTCTACACTAAAATCTAAAAAATACTCATTGTGATTAACAGGTCTGTTCTGCTAAACTATTGATTTTGCATAGATCAAGTAGATCAAGATGCAAAATACTGCCTCAAAAGCTCTGATTTTTGGCAGCAGGAAATTAAAAATGCTACTATTTGCCCCCAGTGACTCTTCCAACATAAGCTAAAGACTAACCCAGGTCTTTTACTGCTTCTTTCTCTAATTAAACAATCAGGACTCTACTTCTGGATTCACATAGTCAAAAATCAAACTGAACTTCCCTACTTAGCATTAGGTTTGTTTGGGACTTTGTTTGGTTGTTTTGGTGGTTTTTTAAACACAATGAACAGATCTTTTTTTTTCCCCAAACCAAAGTAGTCTAGCAAATTAGTAACTGATTTTAAACAATTAAAATTAACAACATGTTCTTTTGAACAATTCAAACGAACAACATGTTCTTTGAAAATCAACATAGCTTAGCATTCTAAAGAAACATAGTAGTAACCCATGACTGAGCACATCAGCTTCTATAGTCACTTCATTAGGAGAAGGCAAATAGTAAATTGGTATTGAGTTTAGAGGAAAGTAATCGTTATTAGCAGCTGTTAGAAACAATCTCTACAGACTTAAAAAGCAGCTATGCAACTGTGATATGAAGAAAAATGACTGACAAACACAGATTGTAATCACTGCTATTGAAATTATTTAAGTTGGGACAGGAATACTGTGTCAAAATTAGAAAGGATAGGTCCACTTTAAAAGCCTTTAGACATCAACTCTGCAAATGTTTGCAACTGCATTTCAAGGGATGTGGTCATAGTAGGGTTTTTTTCTACACAGACTGGATAAAACTTAAGGAAAAGCATTGCTTTGCCAGGAATGCTGGAAGGGTGCCAGTAACAATGTAGGTGCCTCAGCCCCCGTCACAGAAAGTGTTCAAATGTTTGGACCAGACCTCTTTCTGCACAGCTGATTTAAATCACCTTATCTGGGGCTCTGTACAGCACACAGTTAAAAGTGGTCACTGGGTTTCATCTCGTGGTTTGGTTTTTACTGTAATGCTGTGCCAGTGTATTGTTTCCTACAGTTTTATCTGAACTTATTTCAGCCACAAGGCTGAAAAACAACCCCTACAAACAATCCCTTAGCTGCTGTAAGACAATGTCCTTTCCCTATTGTACTGCCATCCCAGGAAGACAGGGTTAGGAGGTTATAAAACTAACAAGCAGGGTGAGACTCCATCCCTCTCCTGATTTTATCTGAGCAATAGCAGGCACTGGGAGAATGTGCTGGGCTTGGTCCCAGCTCAGGAAAGCAGATCTCTTCGAGAAATCCCAGAAGCATGGGTTTCCATGGACTGTTTTTGTGAACCTGACCTGCGCCACAGAAAGAAAAAGCCAAGTCCATGCTGGAATCGAGACAGACCTGGCAGCTCTGTATTTATCCCCTGACAGTAGCAGAACCATCTGTACTCACACTGCTCTTCCTGGCATCGTTCACTCCTGCCACTCACTGCTTTCTCTCTAAGCATTTGAGCACTGATCACCCAACTTCCAGGACCTGGAAAGGAAGAGGTGTATGACACCTCTAAGTGACAAAAATTCACATGCAGTGAATTTTTCAATAGCTACACAGTTTTCTAAGCCTAAAGTTCAATGTATTTTGGAAAAAAAAAAAAAAAAGAGAGACCTCCAACTCCTCGCTGTGGAGACTGAAGTCAGTGCTAGGAGCACGAGAGGGCAATTGTATTTACTGCACCCCAGCTGCTCCTCCACGTGAGTGGTGTCTGATGGCCACTGTGTGGTCTGTGAAACACGAGTCGATCCAATTCAAATTCTTTGTTGACAGCTGTTCACATCCCAAAAAAACGAGTGTCCTCCTCAGCACCTCAGTCTGGATAAGCAGAAGAGACGAATGTGCCCCTGGCCCCTTGAAGCTCGGCACAGCAAGGGCTGGTAGCAGGTCTGTGTCTGTGTGCAGCACAGGTGACAACTGCGAGAGCAGAAGCATCCCCCGCCTCGGGGCTGCAAATACGAGCACAGCTGTGACCCAGCTCCTTCCTGCCTGAAACCACCTGCCAAGGTTCTTACACCAGAAGCATTTTCAAACTTAGTGTGCAGGTAGTTGCTTAATGTGTTTCATTACACGGAACACCCTTCCCAGCCATTGATTTTGCCCTCGAGACTCTAATAAATTACTTTTAAGAACGGCAGTTTTGTTTAGTAGGGCTGAACTAATTTAACACTGCAAACACATCCTTCAGGTTCTACATCGAAGGATACACAGTAAAAAATGCTGTCCAGGGTTACACTGTCCCACTGCACAGTAACAATTATGCCAAATCAGTGCTTGACGTTTGACATGAACCGATCCATATCCCACTTTGGGTCAGTTTTTCTGAGGATGACAGACTTGGACAAAAGCACAGCAGCGCTGCCGTGACTGAGGCAACAGCTGAGCCTTTTGTTTTCCTCCTAACATTTGCAAATCGCGCTCTCTCTCATCCGTTTGCTGTTTTAACTTCCTTTCCTCAGCTTGCCGCAGCCAGCCTTGCATGTGCTGCGGGGGGAAGGCGCCTGTTGGGGTCTCTGGGGCGGAAAACACGCGGGTGTTTCGCTCCCCCGCCTTCGCGGCCGCGCAGCGAGGTCGTACCGAGCCCCGGGCCCCCCGTACCTGCCGGCGGCCGCTGGGGCCAGCGCCGCTCCGCTCCGCCACATCCCGCACCGGCAACGGCGCCCGGATCGGGATCGGGATCGGGATTAGGATCGGCGCTGGGACCGCCCCCGGCGCGGGAGCGCGCGGTCACGGGACGGCGCGCGCCCCCGCGGCGCTGCCCGTGATTGGACCGGTGGCGCGCGAGCCCCGCGCGCGGCCATAATTGGGCTGGTGCGCGAGAGGCCCCGGGAAGGGATTCGACATGTCCCTGTCCCTGTCCCAAGTAAGTTGTTTAAAGGTGAGTCTGCAAAATCCGTTTCCGTAATATACCCTGCGCGGTTTTGTTCGTTTTGTTTTTGTTTTTTTTTTTTCAGTTTAGCACCTGGCGGACTCCTGACTGGATGGGAATCTTGGACTGATGTTGACTCGTCCTGAGCTTGAACACGTGTCTGGGCTGTGCTGCCCTGGAAAATCTGCTTGGATACGTTGTCAGCAGCGTTTCTTCAACTGGAAGGAAGGAATGGAGGAAACCATTCCCATCCAATTAAATGCAACTAGAAATTTAAATCAAATCAAAGCCATTTTAGTTAAAGCCATTTCGGTAAATGCTGAATGCATTGGAAAGCAAGAAAACTTCAGGACAAAAATAACAGTTCAACCATGTAAGGTCCCAACAACATCCTCTTCAGAGAAGTCCTCCTTTATAATCATCCCAGTGTCCTTGTCATTAGCAAAACCACTCATTAAACAGGAACACCACCAATTTTGGTGACTGAAACTAATTGGAGCAGCTTTTACTTTGCCACCTCAGGGTATATGTTTTTCAGATAAGCTGTCCTGTAGCATATTCTTGTTAACTTGATGAAAAACAGAAACATGTAAAACCCATGTTCTCCAGTGCAGGTGAAAAACAAACAGCAAAGCCAGGAGTACAACCAACCTCCCCCTCCTCTTGCAATCCCTTTAACTGACCTCATCTGCCTGTTTTGCAACTTCCATCAGAGCTGTTCCTCTGCAGTTCCTACTTGCTTGATTCCGTGTTTGCCATGGGAGTGTGTTCTGTGACTGTTCCAGCTCATTCTGGGTCAGCAGCTGCCTCTCAGAGATCCTGATCTCTTCAGTGTTTAGAACAACTGATAGTCAAGTGTAGAGAAGTCCAAGGTGAGAGATGTCTAAAGCACTTTGGGGGGGTTTTTTGCCTTTTTTGTCTTCTCTTGGTAGGCTCAGGCTTACAGCTCTTAAACCTGACTTGATACCTGTTGCTAGAAAAGAGATGTGGATTTACTAATTTTGAGTGGCCCAAATTAAAACTTAACACCAGAAAGATGCAAGATGTAGAATTTTTTTATTCTAAATGCTATTTTTTGTAACACCACCCTTGCAGTAAAAGGTTAGGTTTAGACTCTGATTATGGTCTTTATACTATTAAAAAGCAATTAAGAATTTTCAGGACACCACTAAGGGCAGAAAGGAAATCAATGTTAGATGAGGCAAGCATATCCCTGTGTAAAAGCAGGCTATTTTCACATAATTTATTCAGCTCTATTTCTACAGGTAACTGAAAAGGGCAGCTGGTTTCTTGTGTTCCTTTGATAGATAAAGATATTCCGAGTAAAATAAAATTGTAGCCATTGTACTCCTGTTTATAAACTAGCTTTGAATAATACTTGTCTTTGAAAGATCTCAGAACACCTCACAATCATACGTTTGGGCTGGAAAAGATGATCTACAGGCAGGGATGATGATTGAGTTGTTAGTTACGTGATCTGCAAATGATGCAGCCAGGAATTAAGGGCAGATTTACTATTTCACACTCAAGTGGATTAATCAGGAGCTACAATATAAAATCACATGAATTCTCTTACATCTCACGTGAGCTTGGTGTTAGTAATAAATGAAGTATTTGGCTGTAAACCTGTTGTGTAAAGGATTAAGCTTGTTAGGCCTTCATAAAATTCTTATAGGCCTGTAAATCCAAAAAAGGTTGGAATCTCAGTGGATACTCACTCTCCGCCAGTTTTGAAATCCAGCTGCTCCGTTCTTACCCTGTCCCACCTCCAAAATAGCACTGTCTGCATTTCTTTAACTGCTAAGGAAGAAGGTGACCCTCACTGAACCCCCAGGCAGGGGCTCATTCCTGGCAGGCTGGGCAAGGATTGCTGCTGGAGGAGGGTCCTGTCTCCCCTTCTCCCCCAGGCTGGTGCAGCCCTGACACCACTGCCTGTCCCCTGCCAGCCCCAGGGTGCTGTGCTGCTGGTGGCTCTCTGGGCCTGAAACCTGGCTCCTTTGGGGTAAAACCTACAGAAAGATCTTCAGGCACCCCCAGGGGAGCCCCCAGGACTCTGGGAGCAGGGAAAACACCCCCATCCCCTCCTGCCTTTATGTTCCTCACCTGTCCTTACAAGCAGTGACACACAAAACAGGCTCTCATTCCAACTTCTCCAAAAGGTTTATCATCCAAAGTGTGGGTTTTTAACTTACTGGCTTTCCAATGAAAAAAAGGATCCCTTCTACCTTATTTCCTCTTGACAGCAGAAGCAAAAATGGGACTGGAAGAGATTTTGTGGTTTGGTTTTTTTAACTTGCTCATATTTAAAGTTTCTGTGGAGTTGAAACATAGTTTTTGCGGTTGAGTATTTCTTCACTTTGGTTTAAGAACCAAATAGTCTCTTTAATAGACATGTAACAGTCAGTGAACTGTCCCTGGCACATGTAGCTAAGCACAGACCTGGGGTAAATTGAGGCACTGGGAGTTTAGACCAAGTTTGTAGCTTTTTGCACAATTCCATCTCACTGTACAATTCTTTATAGCACTGTGTGTGTGTGGAAATGAATACAAGTAAGTTCTTTCTGGAAGAAGGAGCAGGAGGGTCTAGTGTGAAGCTTGGCTTCTTGGAGTGAACCAGTGCCAGAAACTTCTACTGGCACAATAGATGGGGTCAGCCAAGGACAGGCAAAGTGTCTGGAGACTTCTTTCAGCTGCAGTGCCAGCCAGGGACAGCTTAAGCTGCCCATGAAGTTGGACCTGAATCTTACATAAAGCAGGACCTCACAGGTCTGTAATTGAGGTGTGATTCCAGATCTGCAGAGTCTGTGGGCTCCTAAATCCAGGCTGTTTCTAATCTATACAGGAATCTCTGTGAAGTGCATATACAGGTGTGTGTGGAGGGGGAGAGGGATGGGAACTTGGGCAGGACTGGTAAATCCCTAATAAGAGTCCATGTGCTGTGGGAGCTGTGTGAGAGAGATGGTTCAGGAGGCAAAAGTACATGTTCAGGGCCCTGAGAGGCAGACACAGAACCTAGGACAGCATATGGAATTTGGGAAGAGACACAAGCAGGAAGCAGCACAATTCCCGTTTGCTCCCTTTTATGTGGGAAATGGCACATTCCAAAGTGACTGCTTTGAAGTGTTCCTTTGGGATCTCATCCCTGAGCTCAGCTCTGTTTAATAACAGAGGAAATGTAATATTGCAACTGTTCTGCTTAATGTAAGTTGGGAGTCAGGCTGGAGAAACAAGAGAAAGTTACTGCAAATTGATCTTCAGAGTGAATCTGAGCATGTGACATGTACTTAAAATAGATACATGCATTAAATTCTTGCTGCGGGGAGTTACTCTCTGCCTCAACCTTATTGTCACATGTCCCTGGGCACCTCAGTAAACATCTCCTTTTGTAGCCTCTGCGTGTGAGCAAGTGCTTCTTCCTAGAAATGCAGAGTGTGAGTTCAGTAACCCCAAGAATAAAGAACCACAAGACCTTGTGCACCTTCAGATGACAGTCCCTGTCAGGAACACCCGGGTACAATAGTTGTGTAAAGGATTGCAAGCAGAGCTGTTCAGCAAACTTCAGCAAACCAAAGCAAACTGTGCCAGGTGGCCTCTTACGTGTGCTGTGTTATGAAATACAGGATGAGCTGCGAGCGAGCAAAGCTGCACTTTGTGCCCGGGGGTGTGGCCACCCCTGGGGTTGGTTCTGCTGCTCCTCCAGTTCAGAGAATCAAACCCGACGTCGTTCACAGCCGTCGACTGTAAGGGGCAGAATCCCGCCCATCCAGGGCTGAGGTCCATTCCAACAGTGATGCTGGAATGTTGTGTGTGTCACACCCACAGAACTGGGACAAAGGTCCACAGTTCCCAAATGAAATGTGGAGGTGGCATAAGGTCAGTTATTGCAGCACAGACAAACAGTTTGTTTGCAGTCCCACCCGGGCCCTGTTCCATAAACCTCTGATCCTCCTCTTCCACACGCTGGTGAGTTTGTCCATCCCATTGAGCTGCAAGGTCCCAAAATTAACTCCATCTCCAGCTACCACCAGTGGCTTTGGCTGTGCCAACTGAAGTGAAATGCCTGCTTTCCAGGTTTTGTGTGCAAGGCCACTTTTATTGGCCTGGATTTCCTTCCAGCTCGCGGCTGCTGATGGACACGGGGCTCTGCTTTGCCACCCAGGTCCTCCCTTCGTGGCCGTTTCTGCCACCCTGGATTCTGGCTATAGATCCCTTCTGGATTTACTGACTCAAAGTTCCAGTACGTAGTAACTTCTGCTCTCTGTTATCACACTTCCCCTCCTTCATCCTGGGTTATTTCTTGTACGAATCCACAAAACGGGATTCACAATTCCTTCCTCCACCTGCCCGCGCCTTTGGACGGCGTGGAGCCGTCTGCCAAATGTGGAAACACAGCTCCCGTTCCCTCCTTCAAGTCCTTCGCTACGACCCGGAGCAGAGCAGTGTCCCCCTCCCCAATTCCACAGGGACTCCCCGGGATCGGGGCAGGAATTCCCAGGAACCAGCGCCAGCAATGGCGCTCGCAACAGTGACGTCACCCCCCGCTCTTTCCAATGGGAGAACCCCATCCCCACACCGCGCCCGCCCCCCCGCCGCTCCCCGCGCTCCCATTGGCTGCCCGCGCCGTCCATCTCGGGATGGGCGTGTCCCGCACGGCGGAAGCGGCGAGGCCGCGGCAGTTCCGCCTCGGCGTCGCTGTCGCTGCACGAAATGGCGAAGATCGCCAAGACGCACGAAGGTAAAACCGCCCGCGGGGCTTCAGCGCAAACCCCAACCCCAACCCAACCCNCGCGGCCAGGGCGGAGGGAGGGCCGAGCCCCGAGGGGGAGCGGAGCCCCGGCCGCACTTCCCCGGGGTTTTGTGCCCGCCCGGTGCTGCCCGAGGCCCGCGGAGGCCGGAGCGGAGTTTTGGGGCCGGGGCTGAACCAGGGGGACCCGGCGGCGCTCGGGCATTGCCGGGAAGCGGGGAGTCCCTTAGGGATGGTGCTGCTCCGCTCGTTCTGCTTTGGGATTTTTTGTAACTCGTGTTTCTGTGGACGATAAAGGATCCGCCGTGTTTTGTGTTGTTTTCCGCCCGTAGTTCCCTGTGGGCCTTGGGAGCAGGGCCGCGGGGATTCTGTGCCTTTGGCGCTGGGAATGTGGGATTTCAGCGCTGAATCCTCCCCACGTGCGGAGCCGTCACCGCCGGGAGAGGGTTAATGCGGTGTTAGTGCTGCAGCCTAATCCGAGTTTAGGGATGAAGGAAGGCTTAGACTGCTGTCCTCACCTTCTCTGTTGTTTAATTTGATTTTTTTTAACCTAGGACGTTTTTGATTTGTTTTAATATACTGTGGCACACAAAGGGTTGTGAGTTATTTCCCATCAAGTGCTCTGCCTCTGATATGACCTGAAAAGATTTTTTGTAATAAAGTAATAACATTCTTGTAGCTGTTTTTTGGGGGTTTTTTTACGTTTAAATTGCTCATCTGTTGGAGCAAATGGTGGCCCATTGCCTTCAGTGAAAACATTGATGTGCCTCCCGTTGCACGTGTTTTGTGATCGGTTTGTATCAGAACAGGTTTTAAGCGAGGGGTGGTTAAATAAAACCATGAATAACAGAGTGTGGTCATGTAATAGCGTTTCCCAAAGGTTTATTATTTTTCTCCTGAGTTCTCTCCCATTTTTTCTCAGTTCCTAATCCCCTGACTCGATTTACTGCTTGTTAGTAAATCATCTTGGAAGATTTTTTATGTATTTCTGCTGGTTTATTGGATACTGATTGGTTGATGTGTTCAAGCACAAAAGATGTATCAAAAGAGCTGGAGATGTGTCACACGTCGTGTGAGGGGAACATTGTGGGTTGAAAAGTGAAATTTTAAATGCCAGCTTACAAAGCATCAATAAATGAGCTTTGAATTCTGTTGAAAGTAGTTTTTAAATTAGTTTTTTTTTCTTGATCGGGAAAGAACGAAGTCACCAAGGTAATAGAGCTCACACGGGTAAGAGTGGCTGGAAATAAAGCTGCAAAGGGCAAGAGAAAGGTGCAGAACTGTGATAAGGCACAGGAACTGTTTACTCTGTAAAACACTGCAGGGTCTGGCTCTGCTTTCTTTTTAATGTTTCCAGTAGAATTCCACGTGTGGGACTGGAGACATATTTTGGGAAAGGCTGTTGGGACCTGTCTGAGCCACGTGGCCACTGACTTCCAATTGAGATCCCTTGGCTTGAGTAACATTCAGCGTTTATGAGGTGCTTCAAGTCAGCTCTGCATGTTACAGTTCCTTTTTTAAAATACCAAAACGCAGCCAAGGTGCATTCAGTGGAATGTTATCCCCCTTCTCTTTTTTCCCCCCCCTTAAGTCCCACTCACTTTCCTGTTTCTCTGTCTGTAGCCGAGGTTTCTGTTGTGTCCTGATAAATTAAATCATCAAACAAGTGCTTTGTTTTGCACAAGGTGTTTTCAAGCTTTGTAATCAGTCTTTCTTAATTTGATTTGCATTAAAGAGCTTTGTTAAACGAGGTGTGAGCTTTTCCAGCACAGGGCCAGTGAGCTCGAGGAAGGCAAACACATCTTGAATGTCAGAGTAGCATTTTCCAGCTGAGTGCTCTGATGTTTTCCCAAGGGACAACCAGGATCCTTGTGGCTACAGACCTCCTGGTTTTTGGATATATCAGGGGGGTGTTGTCTGTAGGGGCTCCATTTAAACTGGCACCTACAAACTGTGGGGTGACGATTGTGGGGCCATGAGTGGGGCTTGTTTTCACCATCCTGTGCAGGCTTTGTTTTCTGGGGTAGGTAACCCAGCAGGCTCTGCTGGAAGAAATTGGGAGTGCTGAGAGATGTAATCCCTGTGGTTTAAAGGAGAAGGCCAACAGCAACTGAGATCTGTACCCTCTTCAGTTTTTAAACTAAAACTTAAAAAGGCTTTAGTATGCTAAGAACTATTAATAAGCTTTTGCTGCAGGAATCCCCCAGCTGCTGTTGTGGACTCTGCTGAGGGTAGGAGTGCTGGGAGGACAAATCTGTGACCCCTCCTGCAGCACAGGGGACCTGCTGGGTGTTACTTGCTGAGCTGTGTGATCACAGTGAGCAGGTGATGGAAGGGCAGGGTGATCCTGCCTCGTGGACAAGATGTGCAGGCGTTTTGTTTTGTGTGTGTGTTGGAGTTGGTTCCAGCTGTGGATGCTCAGTCAGGACGTTGTGTGAAATGTTCTCTGAAAGCACTCGCCCAGTGCCAGGAGTGTTGTCCTTGGTAGAGACGAGCTTCAGGTGTTCCCTTTCACCCCAGTGCTGCATTGCACCAGGCTGCAAAAGGAGCCAGGAACTTCTTCTGTTCTCTGGAAGAAACAGAAATATATAAAAGATCTGTGGGGAGAATATTGGAGCTGCATTGGTTTCACCAGAGCTGAACACCTTGAGGTGACTCTGGTAGGCAGGACATGTGTGCCCCCAAAATCAGAGACCCCTGTGGGCAAGAGAGACTTCCCTGATTCTGCAGTAGTTTCTTTCTGCTGCTTCTTCAGGAAGTAACAAATTGGGGAGCAACGTGTCTCAAGATCTGGACTCCCTGGAATCCCTTGTGCTGTGTGGGGTTTTAGCGGGAGCTGGATGTTGCCAAGGGCAGGATTCAGCAGGTGCTCACATCCAGCAGAACGAGGCTTCTGGCAGGTTTGAGCTTCTCAAGAGCTCAGGGCAGCACCAGTTCCTGTAACACTCACAGGGACTGTGCAAGTTACCCTGCCAGAGTTTGGTGGAAGCCCATGAGTGGCTGGAGCAAGATTGTTCTCCAGCCCTCTGTGTGTGGAACTCCTGATGAATTTAGAAGCAAATTTCTGCTGCTTTCCCCCCTCCCAGACCATTGCAGGAGTCTCTGATTTGCTCTCAGGTTTGCTGTGCTTCAGGTGGAGTCAGTGCTTCACTGCCAGGTCCTGCAGGCTGTGCATGGACACACAGTCCTGCTGTTCCCACTCACAGCTTGTGGCAGAGGTCTGTCAGGTAAAAATTGTGTTCAGACCTCGCTAGAAAACGTCCCTTTGTACAGGAGGCAGTGTTTGGCTTCCAGTGCTGTGTGGGTTTTTTTTTGTTTACCTTGTTTTTTTTGGTTATTGGCAGTCTGTGATAAGGAAAGGGCTCAGCCATGACTCAAGTCTTGATGTTTACAGCGTTTAAAGTTCTGAACGAAGCAATTCTGATCCAATAACTTGCATTAGCATTGATCTTACCTTTAAAAAACGAGTATTTTAATTTTTGTCTGCTTTCTTAGCAGATGTGGTGTTTTGTGCAAGATGACTTGGTGGAAAAACCTTATGAAATTTTTTTCATCCCAAAAAAGAGAAATGAACAACAGTAGTAAACAACTAATGAATAGTCAGAATTTAAGATTATTTGTGAACATAATTCCCTGTAGCTTTTGTGTAACTTGGTGAATTCCCCTTAAGTTACTGTAGCAGGCAATAGCACTTCAGGTGGGAGAGGTTCAGTCACAGAATTGTGGATGTTGGAAGTGGTTTTTGTAGACCAAGTAATCCAGTTCTTCTCAAGCGTGATTTTTGTGTTCCTGCAGCCATGAAATGCAACTATTGGGTATTTTTTTGGCCATGAAAGTTAATTGTTTTTACTAAAGTTTACATTGTATGGATAATTTTCTTTACCAAGACTGAAAATTCATCTGGAAACAGTAATAATTTTTAAGGAATTTGCTGTGCCTTAAGAGACCTACATCGTATTTACACTTGTTCAAGACAGGTTGATTGCTGCATTTATTTTCTTGTTGCGTTACAAAGGGAGGAGGAAGGCCTGGTTTAATTTGGTTCCTTGTTTTGTGGATTAACAACAGGTTAATGTTCTTTCTGAAAGGACCCAATTTCTAAGGTCAAAGGTGGCCATCAGAGTCGATTGAGTCAGATCCTGGAAGAGTAAAAGAACGACAAAGCTCCCGTTTGTCCTGTTTGGGGGATGTTTTGTTATCCACAAGAACAGTAGACTTTTAAAAGATGGTGGTGCAGGCAGGAATAGTGATGAGTAAGTAACGTTTGAGCTGCCAAAATGAAAAGAAACTGGTCCTAAATTTTTTTTTTTTGTTAACTTGGTGCCCAGTGGTGTGTTAGAGTTGGAGGGTTTTTGTTTATTCCAAGGTAATACAGCTTTGCCATGTCAGAAAACAATGCAGTGTTGTTCTGTTAAATCTCAGCTTTGAGAACTTACGCATTAGCCCTCTGGAGCAGATCTGTTTAAATTGGCAAAACTGGTGGTAACGTTGTGAAAGGCTTTTTTTAATGAGAGGATGACATTTGTTGTGGAAGTGTTTTGTAAGTGTAGTACTGAGAAGTATTGCTGTGGTGCAGATTGCCTCCTTTGCTACCTCTGGAAGGTGAGAGATGTTAACAGTGGGTTTGAATAGTTTGCTTTAGGCCATATAATTAGTCTGTGCTGGATAATGTCACAACTTACAGAAAAACTCCTTATAAATACCATGATTTTATAGTTTTTGTGTCATACATGTTTATTTCTTTAGCAATGATCTTTGAGGTTGCACAAAATCTTGTTTTGCTCTACATAATAACACGAGTATCATATTTTGTATTTATGTGTAAAAAGACTTTTTTTGTGTGTGTGTCTTTACCTTTTAGATATTGAAGCACAAATTCGAGAAATTCAAGGAAAAAAGCCTGCTCTTGATGAAGCACAGGGAGTAGGCCTTGATTCCACAGGATACTATGACCAAGAGATTTATGGTGGCAGTGACAGCAGGTTTGCTGGATATGTCACTTCTATTGCAGCAACCGAATTGGAAGATGTAAGTGGTTTCTGTATTTGTTTCAGGCATTCAATCTAAGTGTTTAGTAATTAATTTTGAGTCATTCTTAGTAGCAGTTGATTGTAAAAACAGTTGTTGTCATTAAAGGCATATTATGTCTTTAAAGTCATATTATGTCTTATCTGGGAAGCTCATATTCATGGAATAATTTGGCTTGGAAGGGACCTCAAAGATCATGTGGTTCTATCCCCCCTGCCATGGGCAGGGACAAGTTGCTCAAGGCCCCATCCAACTTGGCTTTGAAGACTTCCAGGGATGGGCATCCACAGCTTCTGTGGGCAGCCTCTTCAGTGCCTGTCCACCCTCACAGGGAAGAATTCTTTTCCTGATTCCAAGTCTAAATCTACTCTCTTTCAGTTGAAGCCATTCCCCTTGTCCTGTCACTGTGCCCCTGTAAAAAGGTTGCAATTAGCGAACAAAGAACCCTGAGCTGGACAAATCCAGCTCTGCCTTTCCTCATAGGAGAGGTCTCCATCCCTCTAGGTGGTCTTGTACTTCAGGAATTGCCCAAGCAGAAGGCAGAAATTTAGGGCCTGGTACTTAATCAGTGTCAGGCTTGACTGGAATGATTAATTTTGTTCTGTTGCTGCTGCCAGGATTAAAAATGGTGGTAAAAAAAATTCCAATAAATCTTTGCCCAACAAATTTTAGTGACTATTCTAAAATTTCTATTTATACTTAATTTCAAATTTCAGAGTAGTTTTCAACAATTGATTTTTTCACTATATTCTCCTTAGGTATCCTGTTTATAAGATGAGTTTATGTTTATTTCTAATGTTAAACGTTTGACCACATTTTCAGTTGCAGGAGCAGTCAGGAACTGCAGTTCTAGTGATAAGTACATAGGCAACTGCATATTGCAGTGAGTGAATTATATTTCTGAGGTTGGGGAAGATTTTATTAAGTTTAGTCTGAGTTGATATGTTGGGGATTTTTTAGTGACATACTGTGTGTCATCCATAGACTTCTAAGAATCCCTTAATTAAAAATTGCCATTACTCTGGGATTCACTGAAAGAGTTTCATAGTTTTAAGAACAATTTTTCTTTCGGGCTGCTTTAAGTTACTGCATAGAAACTGACCATTAATGTGAAGAAATAGCAAAAATGAGTGCTTCTTATTGCCATTGTGAGTAAATATAAGTGGACTAACATGAAAATGTCTCTGAATTTTTCATTGTTTCTGAAGCTTTTTAATAGAGTATTTACTCCAGTTTAGTTCCACGTACGTAGCTGACTTAGAGCGAAGCAGTTTGATTACCTGTGCACCAATTTTCCACACGCCAACCAGGGAGTTACATTGTCAGTGCTGATATGAGACAGACTTTTTTTGTCTGACTGGTATAGACAACACATTTAACAAAATGTAACATTTTGCAGAATATCTGAGCCCTGTAGGGAACAAGACACCTTTTTAATGACATGGGTAGGTGGCATTTTGGGAGTAATAATAAAAGCTACATGAGACAGCTAAAATGTTATACTTGTCCATTTTCATGTTTTCTATGACCACAGCATGTTCACTGGATGTTAGTTTATTTAAATATTAGCATGACAAGTTTGCCATGTCTTTTTTACCAACAGGATGATGATGACTACCCTTCCACAAGTTTGCTTGGCCAGAAGAAGCCAGGGTACCATGCTCCAGTGGCATTGCTTAATGACATACCACAGTCTACTGAACAGGTACAGTAAAATATTGCTTTAGGGGAAAGAAGTGTTAGAGTTCATCAATACAACATCTTGTCTTCTGGAAATACAAGATGTGTGTAAAGGGCTACAGTTTTATAATTTTGCTGTGATCTTGTTATGGCTTTAGCTTGGGATTTCACAGTGTGATAAAAATAGGCACTTTTGCATGTAAAGCCAATATGGGCATGTAAACTAAACTTGATTTTTTTTTTAACGGAAGTCACATATTTTAGAATGGAAAACTTAATGTCCTTTATACTTATGTAGTTTTTTAAGGAAAATGTAATCACTTAAGTTTTATATTCCTGGAGAATTTTTCTGCGAAATTCAAAGCATTTGAATTAGCATTAAGTTGCACTGCAAAGACAAGGGGAAAGTACAAAATTATTTGATAACGAGGGAATAAACTCTTAAAATAGCCAATTTTCATCAGAAATTATTTCATAAGAAGTTCTATGGTAAAAAATGTGAAATTGTATTACACTAGTAAAATTTGTGTTAGCCTAGTGTTTTGACATTCTGTGTAGTTGAGATGAAAAACAACCGTAGGCCTTTTTAGTGCCCGAAAATAAATCCAGTATCAGACACTTTTGATCCTGCTCCTCAGGCACACGTGACTGACAGGCTGCTCTTGGTTTTCAGTATGATCCTTTTGCAGAGCACCGTCCCCAGAAGATCGCGGATCGGGAAGATGAGTACAAAAAGCACAGGCGGATGATGATAATTTCCCCCGAGCGTCTTGATCCTTTTGCAGATGGTAATTTACTTTGACCTGTCCATACCCTGTATGAAATTTTTGTCTTTGATTGTCTTTAGCCCTTTGATTTCTGTTGGCATGCTTATAAACTTAGTTTTGTTTTAAACATCCCCTTTTCATAGAGATTTGGTTGAAAATCTAGATGCCATATTCTTCATCTTTATAATACGAGTTTTCTTTCCAGGTAGAAGGACAAGAAACTTGTCAATGAGCCATTGCCATAGAAACACAAAGGGTTAAAGGTTTCTCTTTTCTTTTGTTTTGGGTTGTGCGTTGTACTTTGAACAACTTGTGTATTGAGTGCTCAGATTCATTCAGTACCTTGAAAGTTTTCATTCCAAGTCATAGATTTACAGGGTTACTGCTTTTGAAATGCTGGTTCTCAAATAGAGCACCTAATTCTTACCATCCTATGTAAACTTTAGGTGGTATAGCTAAAAGAAACAAAAGCAGATATAAGACTTTGATACTACTAATAGTTCAAGTCTGTTCTTACAATTTTAGAATGCAAGTCAGGAAAAGGGGTGTTAGTGGGTCTGACAGAAATTTTCTTCAGGTGAGTGAGTTTCACATGTGGCAATAAGGTGCCTGTTGGCTTAAAATTTGTAGCTATTTTGCAGGTTTTACAAATGAGAATTTCAGCCTGCATGAATTAATAGGGATATTAATTATTTTACTTGCTTAATTGTAATTGATATAAACATGTATTGTCAGAATTCACAGGCCCATACTAACTGTCCTTAATTTCTTTCCTACAGCAGTACTGCTATATGCCAGTCCTGTCTGCATTCTTAAGGGTGCAGTTCAACACATCCTGTGTAGATTATGGTGAAAAAGTATTCCAAAGGAAAGTCCTATCAAAGCTAGTGTCAGAAAGACACAGCCAATTGGGCAGTGATCTTCAGCATAGAAATGTTTAAGAAGTTTATTTTTTTCCCTAAAGTATAATGCTATACCACTTGTATAGCAAATCCGCACATTTTTCTTAAAGAAAAGTGTTTTTCTTGACAAGTCTCATTTCTGTAAAGTTGGGCTTCTTTTAAAGTATTAAAACATTTAATTAATGCAAGATACAGAGCATAAAACAACACATGGTGTACAAAATCCATTTCCTGTGAGTATCGTTGTGGTGGTGTATGTACTGTATTGCATTCAGCTCCCAATCACAATTGTACCTTGAGAAGAGAAGAGGGGGAAAGTGTCATCAAACAGTTTTTTGGGGTGTTTTGATTTGGTTTATTTTTTATTTTTAATGAAGCCCTGTTACAATATGACACTAGAAGGTCTCTGAGACATGTCCAGATTTGTCAAACTTATAAATGGGTCTTTATGATAAAGCAATTTAAACATTACTTAGGTATGCAGTAGTTATTTATAGTCAGATAACAAGTAGGATTTAACAGCTTACACAAGGTAATGTTTTGATTATAAATATCTTTCCAAAGTGTTACTAATGGTAAAGAGATAATTTTCTAGGCTTCTATTCTGCTGCTTGAAGTCAGAACTGCTGATGGAGACAAAGGCACGAAAGTGTACGTATTCCGGATTAGCAACCCAGGAACCCATCACTTCTGAAGACTCTTAACTGTGTTATCATTTTATCATTTTTATCGGCTTTAAAATATTTGTTTGAAACTGCAGTAGTTATGTTTGTGTTCAAACAGGTTAAATTGATCAGCAAACTGAATAAACGTAAGATACATGTAATTTTTAAAAATTTCAATCAAAAAGTAAAATTAAATGATCATGGAATAATATAATACTAGAGCAGGACAGTAGAAGTCAACGGTTTCTGCTTATCCTGTACTCATTGTGCTCCATTCCTGTTGCTGTTCTCTTCCACAGGAGGGAAGACTCCAGATCCTAAAATGAATGCCAGAACATACATGGATGTTATGCGTGAACAGCATTTAACAAAAGAAGAGGTGTGTGTGGAGGGGAGGGGTTTCCACTTAAATTGAGTTTCATTTTACAGCCTTTGAAAGCATGTTAAGAAAGTGAGAAAGTAAATTCTATTGAATTTGTCTTGACTTAAAAGTCCTTTTCTTTGGAAAATTCTGTTCTTCGCATGTTGCCAGCCAGTAGAATTTAATGATTAAAGTTTTGAAAAACATCTGTTCGACATAATACCTGAGCAGTGCAGGGAAAAACAGTCTCTATGTTTTCATCTGTTTTTTTTTTTTTTTATGGCACTTGGGCTTTCTGTTCTTCATTTTCTTTCAGAGGATGAGACAGAATTTTAACAGGGACTGAGAATTATTCAGTGTCAGATATGTTTATTTTTTTGAGCTGTGTGCAGAGTGAATCCAGGAAGATTTTAAAAGGCTTTTCTTTAAGTACCTACAGCAGATGTTGCAGTACTAATATGTGGTATAAGGTTGACATTTGTTTTTAAATAGTAAAAAAAAAAAAGGAAAGGAAACAAAAGTACATGCCTTACACAAGGCTATTAAAAAAATTCATTTTAATAGGTAAAAAGATACTGGTAACATAATCAGATTTCTTGTGTAAGACCTACAGTACCAATCTTATTAATTGGAGCAAGATCTCGTAGTTCCAGTGACTCCTGACATTGATTTGTCATACTTGGCTTACCTTAATTTAGGAATTAATTGATAATATTGACAGTCTTACTACTGATGGATCCATTGATAAGTGCAAAACAAACTGGGTTAGTGTGCTGTTTTACCAGTATCATCTCAGAATTTTAAATAAGGATCCCAGGGCTTTTTTTTATCATGGGATGTAGCTCCCATGAACATATTTTTCTAAACCATCCACCTTTAATTTACTGCAGTAGAAGTTGTCTGAAACAGGTGGGTATAGGTATAGATACAGCTGACAGAAATGGATAGCTTTCAAAATTCGGTATGTGTTTGCATTTGCTGTAAGAATGGCTTTTATAGAAAAACAGTTTAAAAACAGCCCTTCTAAACACATGCTTGCTTTGTCAGTATTTAAGAAATAAAAAAAAAAGTGACCCTGAAATGAAAGCAGTAGCTAATTGTGTGTTATTTGAACAAAACCTTGGAAAAAAAGCGTAAAAAATATAGAGGTGAAAAAACCCTTTTAAGGGTATAGTCTGAGAGGCCTTCTTAAAAAATCTGTTTCTTATGTTTGTATTTTTGTGCTTTTGGATAGAGGGAAATTAGGCAACAACTAGCTGAAAAAGCTAAAGCTGGAGAGCTTAAAGTCGTCAATGGAGCCGCATCTCAGCCGCCCTCAAAACGCAAACGGCGTTGGGATCAGACAGCTGATCAGACTCCTGGTGCCACACCGAAAAAATTATCCAGTTGGGATCAAGCAGAGGTAATAATCCTAGTGCTCATCAGCTGTCTGCAGAAGACATAATTAATGCTAATCCTAATCCTCTCGGGTGTCAGAAGTTTCTTAAACAAGAGCGATTCGCATTCTTTTAGTGTGTAATATGAGAGGTACTGATCCTCTTGGTTTTGTGTTGTACAGACTCCTGGCCATACACCATCTCTACGATGGGATGAAACTCCAGGCCGTGCAAAGGGAAGTGAAACTCCTGGTGCCACCCCAGGCTCCAAAATATGGGATCCGACTCCCAGTCACACACCAGCGGGAGCAGCGACACCCGGACGGGACACACCTGGTCATGCAACACCAGGACATGGAGGTGCCACTTCCAGTGCACGTAAAAACCGGTGGGATGAAACACCGAAAACAGAAAGAGGTATTTATGGCAAACTGGAAAGTGAAAAAAAATAAGTTGGAATGGTTAATTGTATCGGATTTCTTCACCTTAAGTAAACAGTGGGTTCAGAAGTCTGGCAGGATGTAATTATGTTCTGACATCTAGTGGTTAATGTGGGGTGTTGTTCTTGTACAAGTTGTAGTACTGAGTTCAGCCTGTGAGCTTAACTCTCACCTGTGAAAATGTCTTGGTGCAAAAATTGACTGGAAGTTCTGTGGTGTATCTAGTGACTGCTGCAGGTTGTGATCTTAATGTGTAGAGGATGTAGTAAGGGAGCTCACATTGAATTGCTTTTCATAACAGGTTTGTGGGTTGCTTTTGAACTGTAATTATTTTGAAGAAGTTATCATTAAAGTGAGTTTTGGAAGCTTTTTCTCACCTGCCTCATTTGAATTTGGCTCTTGCATCAGAGGACAGGAGTATGTGAAGGACTTTGTTCAATTTCTAGAATATCTGAGTAGTTCTGGGGTTTTAAGAATTTCATCTTTTTATGCTAAGAGTCAGCAAGAAGATGACAGTTTTTCATAAAATGTGGTTCTCTGTTAGATGTTTTAGTGTCGTGCCTGTTTTTGTTTCAATATTCACCAAAGTAATCTTTTTGTCTACTGTTTATTTATTTGATGCCTTTTAATTTGTGTAGAAATGAGGATAAGGTACCGAAAATCAGTTTGGATATCAATACTATAGTTGGGTTACTGTTCAGCTTTCTGCAAAAGTTGTTTTTGTTTTTCCTTAGATACTCCGGGCCATGGCAGTGGATGGGCTGAGACACCTCGTACAGATAGAGGTGGTGACTCCATTGGTGAGACACCAACCCCAGGAGCAAGTAAAAGAAAGTCACGGTGGGATGAAACACCTGCGAGCCAGATGGGTGGCAGCACTCCTGTGCTGACCCCTGGCAAAACACCCATTGGAACACCAGCTATGAACATGGCAACCCCTACACCAGGTGAGCCCAGTCCCTTGTCTAAGGCTTCACTTTGTTTTGTGGGAATGAAAGCAGTCAGTATATGCTCAGTTTACTATTTTTAATGTTCTCAATTTGATTCTGGAGGGGAATTGAGACTTAAGTTACACATCTCTTGCTGTTCAGTTTAGATGGTAGAAAATTGATAAAAGGCTCTCAAAAGTCTGATGTCTTACTATGGATTTCAAATGCTGTGGAAACTCAAGAGAGCACATTAAAATTAAATAAATAAGTCATCTCCCTCTGCATACAGAAGATTTTTTTTTGTAAATAATTTTTTTATTTGAATGTAGGTCATATCATGAGCATGACCCCTGAACAGCTGCAGGCTTGGCGTTGGGAAAGGGAAATTGATGAGAGAAACAGACCACTTTCAGATGAGGAATTGGATGCTATGTTTCCAGAAGGATATAAGGTAATTTGTCTGAATTAAAATACAGCAGATTATGATGTGTTTTTTTTTCTTGCCAGGGATTACTGATCACCTCCCCCTCTGAAGTAGAATGTTTCACGTTTAGTATCGATTATTGGCTGTAGATGCTTGTTTATTGTAAATCCATTAGAGAGGAAGATATAAAGGTGATATCAAAGGCCAATCATTATTTTGCTTCTCAGTGTTAGGAATGCCTGTCAAAGCCAGAAATGAACTCTGAACAGACTGATAAAATTAGTAAGTCCAGATGTAGAAAACGTAGAAGAGAGTTAGATGCAAATATACTGTGTTAATGCAGAAATCGAAGTGCTTCTTTAGTACTTGGAGACTTAAAAATTTATTATTTGAGGTCCCAGCAATGGAAGTGAGCTTTCTTCTGAAATACTCTCAACACAGGATAAGCACAAATAAAAACTGTCATGATGACTTTGTATTGATGTGAACATGGGATGTAGTGTAGGCAATGACACTCGCACAAATCCCCAAACAAGCCATGTTTTGTATTTGGTGCCTTCCTCTTTTTGTGTCTGTTGCATTAAATTGAGTTTTGTTCCTTATTCTGTAGGTTCTTCCCCCACCAGCTGGTTATGTCCCCATTCGCACTCCGGCTCGTAAGCTGACGGCAACTCCGACGCCCTTGGGAGGGATGACTGGGTTCCACATGCAGACAGAAGACCGGACTATGAAGAGTGTTAATGACCAGCCATCAGGCAATCTTCCATTCCTAAAACCAGATGATATCCAGTACTTTGATAAACTGCTGGTAAGTGAGATTTCACTCAGGCTGACGTAACATTCTTGATTTCTTTTGAATATGTAGCAATGCCCATTCACTTGTCTGGAATAATTATTTGTAGGTTGATGTTGATGAATCGACTTTGAGTCCTGAGGAACAGAAGGAGAGAAAAATAATGAAATTACTTCTGAAAATAAAGAATGGCACACCTCCCATGAGAAAGGTAAGATGAATTGCCAGATACATTTATGTAGTTTTGTTTTTAAAAAATTGGCGTTTGTTTTCAGGTTTAGTTTAAATTGTTAGTAGGATCCTCTCTAAGATAATCTTCTAAACTTGGATGTCTATTGTGGCTTAGAATCAACTGGCAACTAAGCCCCACACAGCTGCTTGCTTCCCTCCTGCCCCCTGCCTTAGTGGGATGGAGGAGGGAATCAGAAGAGTAAAAGTGAGAAGACTTGTGGGTTAAGAACAATTTAATAATAATGATAACAACAATGATAATAAAGGAAAATAAAAAAGAGAAAGAAACCCCAAGAAAACAAGTGATGTAAATGGAAAACAGTTGTTCGCTGGCAACTATTGCCCAGCCAGACCCTGAGCAGTGGCCCTTGGCCAGCTTTTCCTTTGCTTTATATGCTGATCATGATGCCATATAGTGTGGAATATCCCTGTGGTCAGTTGGGATCAGGTGTCATGGTTGTGTCCCCTCCCTATTTCTTGTGGCCCTCAGCCTCATCACTGGTGGGGTGGTATGAGGAACAGAAAGTGCCTTAACTCTGTGCAAGCCCTGCTCAGGAGTAACTAAACATCCCCATGTTATCAACACTGGGATAACACAGTGCTCAAATCCCAAAACACAGCCACACACTGGCTACTGTGAAGAAAATCAGCTCTGTCCCAGCCAAAACAGCACATCTGTTGAGTGGTTTCTTCCTCTTCCATATCTCTGTGGTTTTTTGTTTGTCATCAATGTAGCTTGTTATTGCTGCTCTTTGTACAGTACTGTCACTCAGTAAATGTTACATGGCTTGAATAATCTTTTTTACAATTATGAGAAACTAGATTCGTAGTGCTTCTTGCTGACGGGGTTTGTGATTTTCTGGATTTTGTTTCCTACACTTAAATTAGTGGTATAGTTCTTAGTCAAGTTCTGGTCTCACACATTAGGCAGCACAGGAAGAGCCTTTTCGGCACAGATTTGCTCTAAATTTATCATAGTGCCAAACTGCCTAGATGCAGGTAAGAGTTGTGAAGCTGCTTTTCAGATTGAACTGATGTTAGACCAGAAGCTTGCTTATCTTGAAGATTGAGCAGCTAGGAACCAAAAACACATTTGTGTTTCAACAGATCAGCATAAAATTGTTTGAAGTGAGTTTTGTGCTGGGCAGTAGCAAGTATTTTTAAGCCTGTGGTTACAGTCAGTTATATTTTAACTTGGTTAACATATGTCTTAAAATTCAGTGTTGTTTCCTTAGTTTAACTGGTAGACTTTTTGGTTTTGTTCAGGCTGCGTTGCGACAAATCACTGATAAAGCTCGGGAATTTGGAGCTGGGCCATTGTTCAATCAGATTCTGCCTCTGCTGATGTCACCAACACTTGAAGATCAGGAGCGGCACTTACTTGTCAAAGTCATCGACAGAATTCTTTACAAATTGGATGACTTGGTCCGACCATATGTACACAAGGTTTGTTGCAGTTCACTGTTCATCTCTGGTGTGCTTTTTCTGTGTTTTATGTGCATATCAGAGGAGGATGATACCATTGTTTTTAACATAACTTGATTTCATATTTCTTAAGCCAAACTTAAAGTTTTCACAGTGTAATCGAAGTGTGGGCATTCTGATATTATGATGTAAATATAATACATGTATATTTGGAGGTGGGAGTGGGATCTTATGTAATCTAGGTAGTATCTCTAGACCAAGTCCTTTAGAGACAAAGAGCTGGAAAAAACATGATAGATTTTTTTCTGATCATAGTAAAGTTTTAATCTTGGAGCCATGGAATCATCTTTGTTTCATGGACTCTAGTAGGGCCAGAAATAATATTTCAAGTATTATTAAATAAAACAGGGCATTATTTGTTCATCTTTTTCAGATCCTTGTCGTCATTGAACCACTGCTGATTGATGAAGACTACTATGCTAGAGTGGAAGGCAGAGAAATTATTTCCAACTTGGCCAAGGTAAAATCCCATCCTTCATTAAGGCATTGGGTTAGCTTACATATAGCTGCATGTTTATAGGTATGGCAAAAGAGTTAACAGTGCTGCTCATAAATCCATTTGGTATATTCTGTATGTTTTTTTCCTTCAGGCTGCTGGTTTGGCAACAATGATCTCCACAATGCGACCTGATATTGATAACATGGATGAGTATGTCCGAAACACAACAGCTCGAGCCTTTGCTGTCGTTGCCTCTGCTCTGGGCATTCCTTCTCTGTTACCCTTCTTGAAAGCTGTCTGTAAAAGCAAAAAATCCTGGCAGGCTAGGCACACTGGCAT